>PVJL010004414.1:61489-130278 GCA_004026885.1 Lyroderma lyra
GAACAAATAAAAGATGAGATTAAAAAATATATAGAAACTAATGACAATGAAAATACAACGTATCAGAATTATTGGGACACAGCGAAAGCGGTAATAAGAGGGAAATTTATATCATTACAGGCCTATCTTAAGAAACAAGAAAAATCACAAGCAAACATCTTAGCATCCCATCTTAAAGAACTCGAAAAAGAAGAGCAGAAAAAACTCAAAGTCAGCAGAAGGAAAGAAATAATTAAAATTAAAGCAGAACTAAACCAATTGGAGAACAGAAAGACAATAGAAAAAATTAATATTACGAAGAGCTGGTTCTTTGAGAAAGTCAACAAAATTGACAAACCCCTGGCGAGACTAATCAAAGGACGAAAGGAAAGGACACAAATATCCAAAATTAGAAATGAAAGGGGAGAAATTACCACTGATACTACAGAAATACAAAGGAGTATAAGAAAATATTATGAAGGACTTTATGCCACAAAATTTAACAACCTAGAAGAAATGGACAAGTTTCTAGAAACTTATAGCCTACCAAGACTGAACCAAGAAGAAATGGATAATCTAAATAGACCAATCAGTAGCAACGAGATTGAAATGACTATCAATAATCTCCCTAAAGGCAAAAGGCCTGGACCAGATGGTTTCACCAATGAGTTCTACCAAGAATTCAAAGAAGAATTAACGCCTATCCTCCTCAGACTCCTCCACAAAATTGAAGAGGAAGCAATACTTCCTAACTCATTCTATGAGGCCAATATTTCTCTAATACTAAAACCTGGAAAAGACAACACAAAAAATGAAAACTATAGACCAATATCTCTGATGAACACAGATGCAAAAATCCTGAACAAAATTTAGCAAACAGAATACAACAATGCATCAAAAAGATCATACATCATGATCAAGTGGGATTCAGCCCAGGAGCACAAGGATGGTTCAACATACGAAAATCAATCAATGTGATACACCACATAAACAAAATCAAAGATAAAGACCATATGGTCATTTCAATTGATGCAGAAAGAGCTTTCGACAAGGTACAACATCCATTTATGATCAAAACACTAAATAAAATAGGTATAGAAGGAAAGTATCTCAACATAATAAAGGCCATATATGAGAGACCCTTGGCTAACATCATACTGAATGGGGAAAAGCTGAAACCTATTCCCCTAAAATTAGGAAGAAGACAGGGATGTCCCCTGTCACTACTGTTATTTAATATAGTCCACAGCAATCAGGCAAGAGAAAGTAATTAAAGGTATTCAAATTAGGAAAGAAGAGGTCGAACTGTCACTATTTGTGGATGACATGATCCTTTATATAAAAAATTCCAAAGATTCCACCAGGACTCTATTAGAAACAATTAATGAATATAGTAAAGTTGCAGGATACAAAATCAATGTACAAAAATCAACAGCATTCGTTTATACAAACAACAAATCCACAGCAAAAGAATTGAGGGAGTCAATTCCTTTTCTTATCACAACAAAAAGAATGAAATACCTGGGTATTAACTGAACAAACAACGTGACAGACTTATACACAGAGAACTAAAAGAAGCTTATGAAAGAAATTGAAACAGACTTTAAGAGGTGGAAAAATATCCCCTGTTCATGGATAGGAAGACTTAACATTGTTAAAATGGTCATTCTGCCCAAAGCAATCTACAGATTTAATGCAATACCCATCAAAATCTCACAATCATACTTTCGTGAAATAGATAAAAGAATTATTAGATTTATATGGAACCATAAAAGACCTCGAATTGCCAAAGCAAAACTACACAAAATGAATAAGGCTGGTGGTATTATACTTCCTGACTTCTAGTTATATTACAAAGCATCCATAGTCAAAACTACTTGGTACTGGCTGTTTAGACCAATGGAATAGAACTGAAAACCCAGAAATAAACCCACAAATATATGGACAAATAATTTTCAATAAAGGAGCAAAAGCATACAATGTGGAAAAGACAGCCTCTTTAGTAGGTGGTGCTGGGAAAACTGGAAAAACATATGCAAAAAATGAACCTGAGCTGTGAACTCTCTCCATATACAAAAATTAACTCAAAATGGATTAAAGACCTTCATATCAGACCAGCAACAATAAACTGTATAGAAGAAGACATTGGTACTAAACTTATAGACCTAGGACTCAAGGAAGACTTCATGTACCTGTCCTCAAAGGCAAGGGAAGTAAAAGCAAAAAATAAATGAATGGGACTATATCAAACTAAAAAGCTTCTGCACAGCAAAAGAAACCATCAACAAGGCAAAGAGACAGCCAACTGAATGGGAGAAAATATTTGCAAGTAGTGCATCAGATAAGGGTCTAATATCTAAAATATATAAAGAACTAATAAGAGTTAACAACAGAAAAACAAATAACCCAATTGAAAAGTGGGCAGAAGAACTAAACAGACACTTCTCCCACGAAGAAATACAGATGGCCAGCAGACATATGAAAAAATGCTCATCCTCATTAGCTATCAGGGAAATGCAAATCAAAACCACAATGAGATACCACCTCACACCTGATAGAATGACTATTATCAACAAGACAAGGAATAACAAGTGCTGGAGAGGACGTGGAGAAAAAGGAACTCTGGTACCCCACTGGTGGGAGTGCAAACTGGTAAAACCACTGTGGAACGCAGTATGGAGGTTCCTCAGAAAATTGGGAATGGAGCTACCATTTGACCCAGCAATCCCCCTTCTGGGGATCTACCCAAAGAACTTGAAAACCTTTGTCCGCAAAGACTTATGTACCCCAATGTTCATGGCAGCGCTGTTCACAGTGGCCAAAACATGGAAACAACCAAAGTGCCCTGCGAAAGATGACTGGATAAAGAAGCTGTGGTACATATACACAATGGAATATTACTCAGCTATAAGAAAAGATGAAATATTGCCATTTGCACCAAAATGGATGGACCTGGAGATCATCATGTTTAGTGAAATAAGCCAGACAGAAACAACAAGGAACTGTATGACTTCACTCATATGCGGAATATAAAACTGAAAGCAAAGAAAAAAAGAAATGAAGAAACCAATAACCCATGGACACAATCAATAGTTTAATGTTTATTTGGGGACAAGTGGGTCAGGGAGGGGAGAAAGGGGAGTGGGTGGGAGAGGAGGGGGGAAGCTAAATATAAGGTGATTGAAGGAGGAGTCACATTAGGTGGTGAACTGATTGTACATCAAGTTGACAATGCACTGTAGAATTGTATGCCTGAAACCTATGTAATCCTTGCTAACAGATGTCACCACAATAAAAAAAAAAAGAAAACCTTTGTCCGCAAAGACTTATGTACCCCAATGTTCATTGCAGCGCTGTTCACAGTGGCCAAAGCATGGAAACAACCCAAGTGCCCTGCCGCAGGTGACTGGATAAAGAAGCTGTGGTACATATACACAATGGAATATTACTCAGGTATAAGATGAAATATTCCCATTTGGAACAAAATAGATGGACCTCGAGATCATCATGTTAAGTGAAATAAGCCAGCTGAAGAAAACCAAAAACTATTTGACATCACTCATACATTGAAGATAGAACTGAAAGCAGCAAAGAAAAAAAGAAACAAAAAACCCATGGACACAATCAATCCTTTAGTGTTCATTCGGGGACAAGTGGGGAGGAGATGGCAGAAGAGGAAGGGGGTGGGAGAGGAGGGACTGGTAGCTAAATATATGGTGATGGAAAGAGAACTCACACTGGGTGGTGAACTTATACAACAAGTTGCTGATGCACTGTAGAATTGTGCATCCTATTACACCTGGAACCTATGTAATAGTTGCTAACCAATGTCATCCCAATAAGCCCAACAATTAAAAATAAGTTATAAAAATGTATGTGTAACACTCTAATGCCACAGTGAATAATCTCCCCAAAATCCTCACTTGAAATAATCTTGAACCAGATTTTCTGTTAGGAGGAGTATTATTTGAAGAATTAAATGAAAAAGGTAGAACAGTATAGAGCCTATTTACTAGTCACTTTCTTTTCTGAAACCCAGTAGAAAACTGATTTAACTCTTTCCAGGTTACCAAAGTACAGTGAGTGGTATGATGTTCTACTGAATCAGTGGCCTGGAAATGTCAATGCAGTTAAAGGTCAGTTTTTGTCAATCATATAGGTAAGGTTGGTAAAGCTCATCTCTGGAGTTCTCTTACCTTTTCTTTTAATGCTATTTTTCCCCATTATGAGATCCTTATGTTTAAAATGTGACTAATGTGCATGAAATATTTTTATGATCAATTTTAAGTGCACATTTTAATGAATTTTGTTAATTGAATACAATTGTGTAAAAACAAATGAAATAAACTATAAATGGTTCATCACCTGAGAAAAAACAACAAAAAAATGTTTCTGTTATTATGTTGGAAAAACAAGCTTAAAAATTAAAACTTTTGTTGCATATAAATGCATTATTTCTTGGACCTCACGCCTGTCTTCTACGTTCAATTTACTTTAAATTTAAAGATATCCTATAATAATTCTTTCACAAAGGATTAATATGTGTTAAATCTGTAGTCTTTTTAGAATACATTTTTATTTAGACTTGCTTTTGAGAGGAAGCAAAGTTTTGCCACTTCAAAATATGTCTTTTGGGAGATTGATTGTAAGCGAGTTATTTTTAATAAACAAAATACTCACGAAAAGCCTTCAGCACTGTCCTTAATGAGGTAAAAGTATTGAGATAAAGGACCTGCTTGAATAAGAGCTTTCATGATAGATAACTATAGTTTAATATAAACTAATGTGTGATAGACAAGCAGAAACCTAATAAGGCCCATTTGGTCAAACAACTCTCTGTGTCCTATTGTTAAAGTTGGGAAAACAGATATTTATTTACCTAACTTTTCTTTTTCCATTGTAATGTAAATTAACTTCCTACACTTTTAATTCTCAAACTACCACCACACCACTTTCTGCTCCATAGTCTAAAACAGCTTGTTACTGGGTTAAGGTCTGGCTGTCTGCCACTCACAGTCCAATGATCAAAACTTATTGCTATAAAGGAAAGCAGTGTCCCTCAAGATGTTAGCATTCCAGGAGGATGTCAGATTGCCCTTAGCATAGCACAGCCAAAAGGTTTTATAGACATGTAAAAAGAGACAGAATGACAAAAATAGTGGGGTATGGTGGTCTTGGACAAAGAATTTGAAGGATAAAATATTTGTTTATTGATGTACCAGTGTCTGAAAGTGGTAATTTCAAATAAGTGTAAACAGATTTATGAGATGGCCTACATTCTTAACAAAACAAATAATTGAGACTTGTTGTCATGTAAATTAGTGAGCCAGGCATTCAGTCTTGAGTAAACAGAGTCATTGAGATTGATACACATTGGTGGTTAAAGCTGGCAGGAAAAGGGAGCAAAGAAAATAGAAAAAATATATTTTACACTGTTTTGGAAAAAATTACATTGTTAAACCTAAGTAAACTTAGAGTGTTAAATTCTGAAAATAAAAAAGAAAATAGTGTCACCCTTACATATAAACTGCAACTACGCAATTTGCATTTGGGCCTTATTTTTATTGAACCCCTTCATGTACATTAATAATAAATTTTAGACAGTTTCTCCTGTTGAACTACAATACATTAATTAGATTACTTTAGCCAGAAATACTTAGAAAGATGGGATGAATTTGTTTTTGAACCCCCAACTATTCAGCAAGCCATCCAGGAGAAATTATTGGCTGAGATACTGCCAGATTTTTGGAAGTTCTGCTACAAAGAGATCGTGGAATTTTGACCGTGGACAGCAAAGGTTAATATGTTCTTCATGCCTTTCATTCTCTGATTTCTGTCTATTGGGTTCCGTAGAAATTAAATGTGGTGTTAGTCTTTTTCCTCTCTTCTAAAATTAGATTCAGAAGAAAATGTTTGTAAAACTAGTTTTTTGGGCAAATATGACTCTGATAAATCTCTGTTGATTCTGTTATTCCTAGAGATGGTCTAGTACCAGTGGCTGAATAAACTGTCATTACAAGCTTAGAAAATCTAAAACATTACTCTGTTAAAAGTAGAAAAATACGTTATTCTCTGTGTTTTGGAATAGTTATTTAAACACAGTTCCTTTTATTTTACATAGGCTAATTCTGGAACTAAACATTTGGGACCTTAGGAGGACTGCATACTTTTCATTTTTTCTTGGTTAAGCCATTAAAGGCTCATTGGATTTGGTAGCTATTAAAATCATAATGTCACTGAAGATAGATCTCTTGAAATGAAAAAAGTTGTAAATCTGAAAAAATTTAAGGAGCTTTTATTGTAAACAAGAGTTGTATTGGTATGTATAGAAAGACCAAATTTAAAACAAATTAATACAAAAAATATAACAACTAGCTTTAACCTTTTTGAATTTGCTTTCTCAGTTTCCCCTGAAAGTGTATTACTTATTATAACAGCATTAAGTTAATGAATAAGTGTATTGGAAAAAGAAAAAGGAATATAAAAGATTTTCTATCAAGGGGAAAGATATTTTAAATTTTTGTGAGGTGAGCCAAAAATAATATGGGCCAAACAAAAGAACCCCTCACTATAGGAACTTTTATTACCCTCTTCCCTGGTTCTTCAGCTCCCAAACTTTGCATTTTTCCTAGTACCTGGGTCTTAATCACCCTCTCAATAAGTTTTCTTTTATTTCTAGCATTAAACAATAGATTGCGCTGAGCCTGAATCAGGGAGTGTCTTGCCTCCTGCTTCAGATAATTACCCAAAAGCTTAAACAATATGCTGTTAGTCCAAATATCTCAGGATATCCTTTGCCCCTGCTTTAGTTAATCATTCAGAAAAACTTGTAATTTATGTTTGATAATTGTATTCCCATAATTTACCCTGTCTCCAACCTTTAATCATCCTAAAATTTGTGATTTGTGATGGAAAGTTGTGCTTGTTAGACTTCAACTAAATATCCTGGTGCCTGTAATCTGTGCTTGCTTTTTGTAATCATGGAAACCCAGCACCTTTCCCAGGCCATTCCTGGATGGGTGGCAACACCAGAATAGCCAACTTAGCAACAGTCAACAGGCTGCAGACTATATAAAGTTAAATGGACCTCCCATCATGTAGTCACCCTGTATTAGTGATTTTAAGGCCTGCTTCTCAGGCCAATGTTTTTAACTCTATTAACTGCACTTATTTCTTCTCATATAGAAGCCATTGGGATACAAATGATGCTCCAGCAAGGCTTCTAACCCATATCAACACAGTCTCCCAGGTGGATCTCGAGACCCTTTTTCCCTTTTTAGATCAGATAGGGAGAGAGCTCTGTAAGCCCCCAGTAGTTAGAGACAATGATCACAGTCATCAAGAAGCAGATATAGAAGATGAGACTTCCTATCCCTCAACTTCCCATATAGATTTAGGGGTATCATGCTTCTCAAGAAGAAAGTAAGTAGACTGGTAGAATAGAGGAAATCTTGGGACCCTTTCCATGGAACTTGCCATGCTGGAGTAATCACCACCTTGATATCACCCTTTTCTAGTAATCCCTGCCCCAACTTAAAAATCACAGGAGGAAATTGAATTCTGAAAAGAAATGTGTGCAGTTGAAAAGATGATGTCACAGGCCTGTCAATCATAGATGCCAATCAAAAAGCTCCATGTCCAGACAGGCATAATCTTTTACAACTAAAAAGAATTAAACTTTCAAAGTCTTGTCAATCAGGGCTCTTGAGACTTTTGCCTTCTTAAGCCTGCTCCTATCTCTTAGGAGTGTACTTTCACCTTGTCATTCGAGGCCTTGGGGTACTCTCCTGCTCGCTCCTCTCCTACTTCTTTGGACTGTACTCTTTACTTCTAATAAACTACCCTTTCACCACTTTATTTCCATGTCTCACTCAATTCTTTGTTCAGGACAACAAAGACCTGGATATCATGCCAAGAAGAATCTATTCTTTGGTAACATAAGGAAAGAAATACTGATCAGGACGGAACAAGGAAAACTGAAAGAGAAAAGACAGAGGCCTCATTTCAGCAAGAAAAATAAAATCTTTAGATGGTTACCAAAAATATGATTAATAAGGCAGAAATTGATTTTTTAACAACAAAATTTTTAATACACCACTACCTGAACTTTGGCAAGTCAAGGAGACCCCAGTTAGATTTCCCTGAATTAAAAGTTCCCTATAAGTTTGTTGTATTTAACTCAATAGGGAGAAATGTCAAAGCTTGGAAGGCAGAAATTACAATGAGAAATTGAGCAGCAAGTGCTTGAGGCAACAGTTAAGCCTTTTAGTATAAGAGTGAGTAAAATTGTAAGGGTGAAATAAAGAGAAATTTTCAGGACTCCTTAATCCCGAAGCCCCTGCATCTTGGTACCAAAACAGTGGCTAAGCCTGACCTATACTACAATTAAAATGAAGAAAGTGAAAATTTAATAGTTAATATGATTATGAAAATCAATGAATTATAAAAATATTTCAACAGGCTTTTTGTATAACGATTGTGTCTGTTTTACCTGATTGTATAATGGCAATAAAATTTTTATTTTATTTGGGAATATTTTTCCTACTAAGTATGGTAAAAGAGAAAGAATGTAAATATACCCTTGAAATACTATTAATTGGACACGCTAAGTGAAAATCAGTAAGCTTGCCTGAGCCTACACATTGTAAACTAGAAAGTAGCAGCTTCTATTAGGAGTTAATGAGAACACATATTTTTTATGTGTTCTCTCTGCATTCATGAGTTTTTACATAGTCTTCTATAGTATTTAAGAGCCATTCCCCAAAACAGAAATGCTTATAGTGTAGCTGAAAAACAGATTTTTGGTGTCATTCCAGAAAATAATTTAAGGAATCACCAAATTAACCAAGCAAACAAAGCCAAGCAAGCAAAGCTAAGTGAGAAATAGGTAGATTTATTAGACAAAAAAAAGAAAGAAAGAAAGAAAAAGAAGAGAGAGATATAGTAAACTCTCAAAATGGTATGAGAGCAGGCAGACCCAGAGAAGAGCAACTGATCCAAAAACAGGGATTTAGAAATTTATTATTCTTAAATAAAAACACAAAATATTTGTAATTTAGGGATGATGTTATAGGTATTCTTAAAGGTGTCCTCAGTGATCACGCCTTCTCATTGGAAGCTAAAATTCTCCTATTTTTATTAGCCCAGTGGAAACTTTCAAGGCAAATCAGGGGATTGAGAGCTTCCCTGATTGTTATGCTAATAACACTGGAATTGATTATTACAATTAGAATAGTCAAAATTCACCTTGGGGAGCAAGATATCACCCTGGGTCTGTTTTCAGTCTCCAAATTCTAGCTCTGGATGGTCTGGTAGCTACATGTTTTTTTAAAAGTGGTTTCATCACCTTTTTTTTTTTTTTTCCTTTTCCTAGCTTTCTCTTCTGTGACTCTTCTTTCAGCTTATGGTGACAATTGGAATTTAAATAAAAAGTCTTGCATCTTCTCTACATATATTTTTAACAAATTTGTTTATGTTTGCAATTTCTGTTTAAAATCTTTGCATTAGTCTGTATTTTTTACAATAATCTGGTACTTATTACTGATGGGACTCAACCCAAAATGGCTCCTGAACCTCCATTTTACTCATTTGACCCTCCCCCATTCCCTTAACCTTCCTTTGTCTCACAGGAGCTCAGCCTAGCTCAGGAAACCGAAACCTACCCTTGACCAATCAGAAGTAGCCACCTGTACCTCCCTACACATTTTACCTGCTAAAACCCCCCTACATTTGTATATCGACCCCTTCCAATGGTTGGGCCTGTTCTTCCTTTGTGAGGCAGCCCAGCACCATGCCTAATAAAGCTTGTTACTACTGCCTGTTGTTTCAGCTCATATGTCTAACATTTTGGTGCCGAAACCCAGGAACAGAGCACTGGGACGAGGATGATCCTCTGGCATGGAGCTGATTGGCCCTCCCGGCCTTCCCTTCCCAAACCCTGCTGAACTGGGTGCACTGGAGTCTCTCCCACCTTGCCAGTTGCCAATAGTCTTGGTCTTGGCCCTCTCAACCCTTCCCCTTTCTACTCGATTGTTCCCAAGGTGAGTATCCTTGGTAAACAGTTACTCTACTTTGGGCCTCCCATCTATTTTCATTCTATGATTGTCCAGGTGCCTGGCTGGGAGGTCCCCTCATTTCTTTAAGGGCTTTCTTTCCCGGTGATGACTGGGAAAGAGATCACCTCTATGCTTTCACTGGAGGAATCTAGATGGCAATGGGGACACTCCTTGCCTCTCTTTTTCTCACCAGGTGCCTAGCTATACTCATCCTCTATGGCTTAACAGGCTCCTTGTATTCTAAAACCCCTCAAAATACACCTTTTGCTGTCTTCTTACCAATCTTAGGCCCCTTGGACTGGAGGGTGAGATTAAGCCTAAGCAACTATATTTTCTTTGCAATACGGCCTAGCCACAGTATCAACTCAACAATCAGTCTCAATGGCCTGAAAAAAGGACCTTTGACTTCAACATTCTCATGGACTTAGACAACTTTTGTCACCACGCTGGCAAGGACTCTGAGATTCCTTATGTACAAGCTTTTTTCACCCCTTGCTCTCATCCTTCTCTTTGCCAAACTTGTTCTACTTTTCAGATTCTTCTACCTCTCAAATCTAAGCACCAAACTTGATCCCGTTCTCCTCAAGCACCTCCCCCACCCCCTCCCAAAGTCCCTTTTGAGCCAACTGATTACATAGCCCCCATACCAAGGGCTCCACCTCCCCCTTACAACCTCTATGGATGGGTTTTCACCTAGCCATACATAGTACACCTACAGGTGTTAGGTTAGTGGACAAGCCTCATTGGTATCATCTCTCCCTTGTAAAACTGTTTCCATCTATAGATCATAGCCAAACCAAACACCCCCTGCTCAGCTTGCTTCCAAAGCCTCAATATAAATCCTCCCTTACAGGTCTGTCATCCCTGAGTATCTCTGCCTGCCATTCCAGAGGCCATCGAAGGTCCCTCCAATGGCTGTGGCTAGCTGCTCGATACACCTACTTCCTCCAGAGTGTAGTTAATGACATCTGGCTTTATCCACAGCCTCCTGACATAGAGGATATCCTACAATGGCTAACTGATCTGACCTGGCAGGGGACCTTCCAGGACTTTCACCCCTCAGAAGTCCAGCTTTACTTATTTATACTATTTTTCCTATTATACAGCTCACCTGCTCCCATTTCATGGACTCAGACCCCTGCACTTCATGGTTCACGGTTGCAGTAAGCCTCTTGGTGGCTCTTCTTGGGCTTGGACTGTTTGCCTCTGCTCTGGCTGACTGGTCCCCATTGCCAAAATGTCTTCTTGTATTGACATACTGGGGTTTCTTACTGCTACTCTTTTCTCTATGCTGTCTATCTCCTTTTTAAACCCTGCTACCCCACCACCATACCCTAAGGTCAGAAGGGGGTCCATCTTTTTGTATTGGACATACATGCCTAAAAAGTGTTATCAGGGCACCAACCCCACTATCTGCACCTTTGTATCAAAGAAATATTGGACAGGGAACATAAAGTCCAATGATTGCTGGACACATGGGCTCAAAAAGGTTCTCTCTGAGTCTGGAAGTACCTCACCCATTTTGGCATGTCAGATGGTGGGGGCATTCAAGATACTGTCTGACAGGAACAGGTAGACAAAGTTAAAGAAAATTTACATAAGCTAGAGGAACACACTGGATATTTAGGTATTTATCTTTCAGGTGTTTGCCTATTGACCCAGAGCTTAACCCCAGTTCATCAGGTAGACAAAATCTTAGTAGCAGCAGCTACCATCCTAAACACTACCTCCACTCACATGCCTCTTCAGGTATGCTGGTTATGCTTATCCTTAACCAGGAGGACCTATATTGGTACACCTGTCTTTGACACCTGGGTCTTGGCCCTCAACATGACGATCCCCGAGGGCAGAGGGGAGATTATTGGGCCAGTCATATATGACATCACATTAGGCTCCATTGACACATCACCTGCTTCACAAACCCTAAGAGACATATACAATATGATAATACATCATGGAAGGTCTGCATGGACCACACAGTAGTAAAACAAATGTGCCAGCTGCCTGGTCTTTTTTTATGTAATACAACTGCTTACAGATACCTAGAATGCAATTGGACCAGGATATGCATGTCAGGTGTTCTCACCCCTGATATTCAAGTCTTCACTGAGACAGAGGTTGAACACTTCTCCTAGTCTCTCTCATACACCAGAAACACACTCCCATTCCTCCCCACTTAATGGATACTGGGATCCTAACCACTCTAGGGATTGGGGCAGGTGGCATAGGCTCCTCTTTCAAATTCTACTATAAACTGTCCCAAGAGTTAAATGAAGACATGAAAAAGATAGCTGACTCACTTCTGACCCTCCAAGACCAGATTGATTCCTAAGTGGCTGTAATGCTCCAAAATCACCAGGCCCTTGACCTTCTTACAGCAGAAAAAAGGTGGCACATGCCTCTTCCTTGGGGAAGCATGTTGCTACTTTGTCAACAAGTCAGGCATAGTTCGTGGACATGTATGGGAGTTACAAGAAAGAATTTAAAAGCACCACCAGGAACTGGTTGATTATCACAATGAGGGTCTTCTAACATATATCTTGCCTGGTTGCTCCCTCTTCTGGTACCCTTAACAATGTTACTAATAATCCTATTTGGACCTTATCTTTTCAGGTGTTTTACTAACATTTTGCAGTCCTGGATGCAGGCCTTCACTTGTCAAAATGTCACTGAACTCTATATGAATGCTGTCCCAGCATCCCGTCAGCCTTTACACCCATGATCAATGCCCCATTACAGCAGGAAGTAGCTAGAAGAGCCGAGACCTTTGTTTTCATATAACAAATGGCTGAAATGATGGACTCGACCCAAAATGGCTCCTGAACTGCCATTTTATTCATTTGAAACCCCCTCCCCCATTCCCTTAAACTTCCTTTGTTTCACAGGAGCTCAGCCTAACCCAGGGAGCTGAAACCTACCCTTGACCAATCAGAAGTAGCCACCTGTACCTCCCTCCACATTTTGCCCACCTAAACCCCCCTACATATATATATATATCCACCCCTTCCGATGGTCGAGGCTAATCTCCCTTTGTGAGGCAGCCTGGCAGCACACCTAATGAAGTTTGTTATAACCACTCAGTGTTTTGGCTCATATCTCTAACAGTTACCTCTAGATGGTATTGTTAATTTGTAATATTTAATTGGTTTAAAAATTAAGTGTAGAGAAACATTGCCTCCCAACACGCCAAATAGCCCCCCCCCCCACAGGCGAGTGACTTCCTTGTTCTTCTCCCTGAACCAATGTTCCCACTAACCCTTGTCCAAGGGTGGGAAACTGCTGTTATTATGGAAATGCTGTGCTATAAATTTCCCCACCCTGCCTTTGTTTGGGGCTCAGGCTTTAGAAACAACTTCTCTGACCCTGCAGGCATAAAATAAACAAACTGAACTTGCTCATACTCCTGGAGCTGCTTGGTCTTTCCGACAGTTGAATGGGTAGAGACTTCCAGAACATTCAAAATGTAGAGCCTTTCTGCAACTTACATGCAAACTTTCAAAAATATAATAAAAACGAAATAAAATGTTTTTCAGGGTCATGTGATCTAAAAAAACTTCTATATTAAACTGTTTTGAGTTTGTTTGATAAATAGACTTTTGCAGAGTTGTCAATACTAAATACATTTTTTAACCTACCTTTACAATGATACATTTATGTTATCTCTCTTGCAAAATTTGTCAGAAGTAAAATAACAAGATTATTATTGACTTTAAAATTACATAGAATTTTTGTGGATAATCTAAACATAATTTTTAAATACTAGTAAATTTTATGTATATATTTGTAAGTAAATTTTATGTTTTGGGTAAAAATTTTTTAAAATAATATTGTTTAATATATGTACTTAATGCACCCCCAAAATTTTAATAACTTAAAACCTTAGATTTTTGCTAAGCTGACTTAAAATAATTAGTTAAAATAAATTATTGAATATCTAGATCATGTTCAAATAAGATAAAATGCTAAAATAATAATTGGTAAATGTATCTAAGTTTATCTACTTTTTAAATTTGTATTACAAATAAAATAAATAAATTTAAATCTGTTAATATCTTGTGCTGTGTTGAAGAGGTATATATTTCTAGAAAGTATGAAACATATTTGCCAATGAAAGAGCCTCTGTTTCTAGATATTATAAAATTTATTTATAAATTTGCTAAGATTATCAATTGATTACTCTTTAGTTTCTATTAAATATTAAGGTTTTCAGGTTTAAATATTATAATATATGCAATAAAATATCCAGCAATTAAAGCTTCAAATTAAAATGTTACATATGGTTTTGGTAATAGGAAGTATAAAGTATGAAGATACTTTTTTGAGAAAATTAAGAGAAAGTGGTTTATCCTAAAAATATATTAGTTACTTCTGAATGAATAAGAAAAAAGAGACAAACTAATTACATAAAAAGAAGTTGTAGCAGGTCTGTGAAAAGAAGTCTTGAGAAAAAAATTGTTTTGTTTCTGCCAGACTGCCATAAATTCAACTAAATTTAGACAGAAAAATCTCATAGATACAGAGAGCAAACTTATGATTACTAGAATGGAGGGGATTGATGGCAGGGAGAAGAAATTAAAAAGTGCAAATGGATAGTTACAAAAAGTTACAAGGATATAAACATAGTATGGGGAATATAGTCAATTGTAAAAACTATGCACAGTGTAAAATGAGTACTACTTATTATGGAGATCACTTCATAAGTTATACAAATGTATAACTACTATGCTGTATACCTGCAATTAATATAAAATCATATAGAACATCAACTATGATTAAATAATGGTCACAGGAATTTATAGTACAGCATAAGGAATATAGTCAGTAACATTGTAATAATTATATATGAGGACTGTCTGAAAAAATCAAGCAGTAAATGCCTCTATTTTTTATATTACATGACTGGATACTATCCAGAGAGTACTTGTATAGTGTCAGGTGGGTAATAGACTTATTGGGATTATTTATCATTTTGTGAGGTACATAAATGTCTATTCACTATATTGTTTTGTGCACCTGAAAAAAAAAGAAAGAATATCAAAAGTAAGTTGATGAAAAATTAGTGTTTGGTTCTCTTTGTCTGTTAAAATGACTTTTCTTATACTATTAGTTGCTTCTTTAAGGTATTGCATATTTTTAATTTTGCCTAGAGAGCAAATATTTGATGCTTTATCAAAATAATTTTTTGTGTTTTATGTTGTTTTATTAGGTCTTTAAATTCTTAAGAAAATAATCTCTATTGTAAGAGGCAATGTTTGTTAACAATTATGCACCCTACTGTTTTTATTCTATAATTATTTTATTATAATATTATTTAAATGAATAATAAAATAGTTTCCTAATAATCTGTAATTATCTTAGCCAATTGTCCAAACCTTTTGATATTTTTGACAAACTTCCCAAAATTAGATACTAAATAAAGTCTTATTGACCTAAGAATAAGGTGTGTTTGGAGTGTTCCAGAGGCCTCTGTAATACCTTACAATATTATTTCTCTCTCTCTCTTTATAAAAAGAAAATATTAAACACATTACATTTATTTGGTATGTTGACTTGCATGAGAAGCATTGTCTAGTCAGTGATGATAAACTTCTAGAGTATATTGTATAGTAAATATTATTAAAATTTAAAATTTATATAATTATATTTCCTAATATACTGTTATGACTTTTAATTCTAGTTATTTTTAAAAATGTTGTGTGTTACAGAAAAAAGCAAATTTCTTTGACAATTGTAATCAGATTTTTAACCATGTCATTTTAAGTCTTTTGTCATTTACAGACAATTATCATGCTCTGATTTTTTTGCAAATACACTTTATGTACAAAAAGGACCATTAAGAGTAATTTTGCTTTCTTTAAAGTATATATTTCTTACAATGATTTTTTACATCATACCTTCAAACTACATCAAGAGTTACAAAACTTTAAAGAAAAAAGAAAGCATTCATAAAAAGGCTAAAAAATGATCAGGATAAACAAGAATTTATTACATATGATTAAATAAACTCAGGATAATTACACATATATTTTTTACTTTTTGTTCAAAATATTGCTGTTTTTTATTACTTTGTTTTCCAGATATAAGGAAATTGTTTCTCTTAAATTGCCTATGATTTTGGGCAATTTGATAAAATTTGTAAGCAGAATTAAAACAGTTAATTTTTTTTTTACCCGATTCCTTTAGAATTTTGCAACTCTTAATATGTGAGTATCCTTATTTGTATGGCAATGTAATTACTTGAATAAATGCAATAAGAATTTGTTCTTTTTGTAGTAGGACATAATTAAAAATGGATTTTATTGCTAAGACTGACTGGACTATCACATTTGACAGACACATGCCCAGATTCAGATATAACCAGAGAATCTTAAGGCACTCTTATGATAAACATATGAAAACTAATAATTTACCCTTTGAGAAAACACCCTGGTACCTTGTTTATGGGGTTCAAAGCAGTCATTATAGGTAACTAAATAAGTTTAATTTCTGGCAGATACAGAGAAACTCAGGATATTTTGGGGTCCTCAAGAAGAGAGAAATTAACCCAAATTTATAGGTACTACAGGCAAAGAATGACAAGAAATATTTAGCTTGCACTCAGCCTCCAGAGGCTATTAAAATTTCAATCTGAAAATTCCTTTAAAAATTTTAGCAAAACAGATTTAAAAGAGCCTATATGATCAATTGCTATTCTTATATTTATACAAATAATCACGCCAAGTTTATCAAAACTACAAGTATTTTGCAAATAAATTAGTCAGTTTAGCTATCTTTTATAAAATTGAGACATTTTAGAGAAAAAAAGTTTCTATTAATAGAAACTGTGATATATTCTTATGAATATTTGATTCTAGTTTAGTTTGCTTTGAGTTTTTGTTTTCCACTTGTAAAATAAATTGAATACTGAATTCCTCTAGTTTTCACAAATATTTGGCTGCAACTCTCAAAACTAATATTTCCAAATTTCTTCTTTGATGTAATATCATTGAGAACTAAACGTGCTCTTTTTCCTGAAACTTTGTGAACTGCAGCTATATGACTTGATATAAATTTCTGAATAATTATCACAGCAGCTCATGTTTAGACATGAGACTGATGCTGTATAAGCCACTAAAAGTTTGCCTAAACACGTGATGAGATCACCAGAGACATTTAAGCTGAAACCAGCAAAATCCATCAGATTGTTACTGATTGCCCTTACTCCATCAAGAATAACTTTGACCTTTACATCTAGAAATCATCTCAACGGGCAGCTCTCAGGACTCAAACTGGTTTATAATTTGCTCTAATTGTTAACCTATCTTTTTATTTTGTTTCCATAAAAATGCATCTTATCAAATACCTGCTTACACAATATAGGCTTAGCTTTGGAAGCACACCTGTATTATTGCCTTTTGAAAAAAGACACACCTATTTAACTGAACTGACACATTATTAAGACTGACTGATTTTTTTAAAATAAAATATGGAGCAATCTACCAATTTAGCTTTTGGGTTGTGAAACATTTTATTCAAAGTTTCAAAGAGGAATTGAAAGGGACAGATGTTCTGGATGCATAAATGTTCACTTTTGAATATTGACTATAAATGGGCTATTTAAAAATGTTTAATAACAACTCTGACCCTTGCCCTAAATGTCTGAAAAGAATTTAGATAGAGGATCTGCTTTAGGAATGAAACTCTCACTGTAGATAACTATAGTTTAATATAAACTAGTGTGTGATAGGGAGAAATCTAGGAAGGCCTCTTTGTTCAAAACCCTCTATGTGTTTCATTTTTCAAGATGCCCCAGCAACCCTTTATTTATCAAAGATTTGCTTTTTCATCTCCATGTGAGTTGACCTCCTGCCCTTTGAAGCTCCAAACTACAGCACCACCGCCCTCCTTCCCCTGTCTCCCTAAATCAAAATAGCATATAAACCTCATTTAGCCAATGTGTCCTTCTGTTTCATATTCTTATGGCACCCCCACATGTAGACCTGTAATAAATTTTGGACATTTTCTACTGTTAATCTGTCTCATGTTAATTTATTAACCCAGTCAGAATAACTTAGAGAGGTATGAAAATATTTTTTAGCTACAGTATTAAATTATACTTTAATACAATTCAGAATTTTGGCTTCACAGCTTCCTTGAGCACTTTCAAGTCATTATTGTAGCTCTTATTGATGATGAAGAGCAGCTTAATGCCATCTTAATTTTTAAATTATATAACATAATTTCTCTCTGGAAGTTTTATATTTTATTTTTAAGATTAAATAAATTTTTAGAAAAGTTGTTTAACAAGAAAATTGAGAAAAAGGACAAATAGAACCCATATATTATTTTTCTATTATAATTTTTCCTATTATTCTCATCTTGCTTTAGTGTTGTACATTTGTTATCATTGATCAACTAATATTGATATATTGGCAACAGAAGTTCATAATTACTTTAGACTTTACTCATTGTGTGCAGATAGAGTAGGAAGGAAGAAAGGTAGATATGAACAAGAGGAGAATTTGGCCTGGTCCATTATCAGCTGCCTCTAAATTAAGAAAAGAAGGCAATCAGAGAAAGACAACACAGGGGGAATTGAAGCAGGGTAGGACATTAAGCGCCCTCATGCTATAGCTCCAAAAAATCCCTGCCTCAGTTTCCCCAGTATCCTAATTTTAATAACTTTCTTAATCAGTTTTTCCACATTCTAGCCTTAAAAAAATAGATTGTTTTTCACCTGACTCATAAGATGTACCCTGCCTCCTCCTTTAGAAAGTTACTCTGAAACTTGTAATTCATGTCCTCATGCTTGCTGATTTTAATCATGGCCCAGTGTTCTTTGTAGACTGTTCCAGATCCAGCTCCTGGATTAATGATAACACCAGAATGATTGATTGGCCAGAGGAAATACCTCAGGCTCCATGAATCTGAGCGTATGCTCCCAGAACCATCATGTAGTGTGTGTGGCCCCTGGAGGAATGCCAACATTGCCCCCTAAGATTTTTTTCTTATAAAGCCTCCAGCAATGTAAAGAGCTGAGACTTTTCTCTCTTGGGTCAGCCCGCTCCATATCTTGGAGTGTACTTTCTCTACTAATAAACTCTTAAATATCTTATGCTGTCACAAACTCTGTCTCTTGACTGAATTCTTTCCATCAAGAAGACAAGAACCAAGGGAAATCACCACTTTCCTGGTAACAGTACCGTTCTATGTGTTTTGATAAATGCACATTTTTATACGTCCTCTGGAGGATTATACAAAATAATTTCACTGTCCTAAAAATTTTCTGTGCTCCACCTGTTCATCTTTCATTCTTCCAAATAAATGCCAGTAAACCACTCATCTTTTTGTTTTCCCTATAGTTTATTTTTCTAGAATGTCAAATAGTAGAAATTATACAATATGTTGTCTTTTAAGACTAGCAGATTTTTAAATAACAATGTGCATTTAAAATTTCTCTAGGTATTTATGGCTTGATAGTGCATTTCTTTTCATTTATTATATATATTTCTTCACCTATTAAAAATTTTCTGGTTTCTTCCAATTTTTTGCAATTGATAATAAATATTTTATAAATATTCATATACAGGTTTTAGACATATATTTTCAAGTACATGGGAAGACATACAGTTTCCACCTTATTTTGAAAACTACTTAGGAAAATGATTGCTCAGATTTATGGTGTATTACTTTGCTAACACTGCTATTAAAAAGTATAAAAAATTGCATGAATTAGAATAATATAAATTTATTATCACACATTCTGGGGGATCCAAGTTTGAAATAACAGTGTTGGCAGGGATACGAGTTCTATGAAATACGTAGAAAAACAATACTTCATTACCTCTTCTAAACTTGAGGTGGTTTACTGGCAACAATTGGTATTCATTGGCTCTTAAATGGATACTTCAATACACCATCATCACATGGCCATTTTTCTTGTGTCTTCTGTCTCTAGTTTCAATTTTTTCCTTTTCATTAATATATAGACATTAGTCATATTAAATAAAATCTTAATCAGATCACTTTATTTTAACTTTATAACCTCTGTAAATACTCAATTTTATAAGGCTACATATTGAGGTACCATGTGTTAGAACTTCAACACATATTTTAATGGGTGGGCACAATTCAACATACAAACAAACATAAGGTTATGTTTACCTTTGTGAAACACTGGTAAACAATCTTCCAAAGTTGTAGTATTATTTTGTATCCCTATGAGTAATGATAAAATATTCTGTGACTCCACAAACTTTCAAGTATTTTATATTGCCAGCATTTTGAATTTACCTATTCTAAAATGTGTACATAGTGACATCACGTTTTGTTATAATTTACAGTTCTCTAATAGCATATTAAATTTATTTTCTTTTTGTATGTTCATTTACAACCTTTTTTTTTCTTTGCTAAGATGTCTACTTAAATCATTTTCCAGTTTTTAATTGGGTTCTTTCTTTTCTAATTATTGAATTTTTAGAGATTTATTATTTTGATATATTGAATATAAATTTTTATCAGATGTCTACTAAGCATATATTTTTTTGAATCTATGGCTTGTCTTTCAAGTCCATTAACAGTGACCATGATGGAGCAGAGCATTTTAATTATAGTAAAATCAATTTATTATTATTTTTTGTTTCATGTATATTTCTTTTGATGTTATATAATATATAAAAATTATCGCTAAATGCAACATCACCTAGATTTTCTCATACATTATCTTCATAAATTTTTATACTTTTGTATTGTTTTTAGGTTTAAGATCCATTTTAAATTAGTTTTATGAAAGATATAAGGTCAGTGTTTGCATTAAATTTTTATATGTGGCTGTCTAATTGATTTAACATTGTTTTTTGAAAGATCATCATTTCTCCACCAAAATGCCTTTCTCTTTGTCAAATATTCATTATATAAATTTGTATGGGCTTATTTCTGAACTTTCCATACTGTTTTATTGATCCATTTATTATTTTTCCACTAATAACACATATTCTTAATCACTGTGGCTCTACAATGTTTTTAGATTATATTCTCCAGTATTGTTTTGTTTAAGTATTTTATTGGTTATTTGGTCTTATTTTTTTTCATTTATATGTAAAAATTTAGAATCAATCCATCACTATTTATAAAATGATTTTCTGAGATTTTTATTGGGATTATGTTGAATACTTCAACTTAGGAAAAACTCATAAAATCAATTTTCTGTCTCTTTGAACATGACTATTTCTCTATTTATTTAGTCTTTAATTTTTGTCATTATTGTTATGTAATTTTCCTTATAGTTCTTGTAGATGCTATGTTGGATCTATACTTAAGTATTTTGGGGGAGCTTATTTAAATGTGCTACGTCTTTAATTTTACTCACGCATTGGTAATGTACAGAAGAACAATTGAGTTGTGTACATTAGCCATTTATCATTTAACTTACTGTAATTGGTATTAGTTCTAAGATATTTCACTGTTGCTGTTGATGATGATTATTTAAGATTAAAAAACATTATGTTATTTGTGAACAAAAACTGTTTCTTTCTTCCAAATTGATACAATTTGTATTTTCTATCTTTGTTTTATCATATTAACTAAAACATGAGTGAATATTTGTGCCTTGGCTCTAATCTTATTGGGAAAAAATCTAATTTTTCATCATTAAGTATAGTGCTAGCTGAAAGATTTTTGTAGAGGCTCTTTGTCAAATTGAGTAATAGTTTACTGAGAGTTTTCATCACAAATGAATGTTGGATTATCAAATGTATATCCTGAATTAATATATTAATCTTATTTTTAGTCTATTAATTTGATTAATTATATTAATTGATTATCAAATATTAAATTATTATCATTTTAATTTCACCAAAGTGAGTAGATATACCTTTCTTATTTTTGACGTCAATAATATTTATTTTTTTATGTAATTCTTGTATAAGCTACCAACAAATTTATCAATTTCATTAACATTTTAAAGAACAAGAGAGCATTTTTGCATGATGTTAATCAAAGAGTGGATCCCTGAAACCTCTCTTGGAAAATACAATTAAACAGCTAGGATCCAATACAGGATACCCATAGTGGCATAATTTCAGCTGAGAGATTCCCACCTGGCAAGAAAACACCTGAAAGTTAGAAAAAGAGTGGTGAGTGGGAAAGAAGGGAGGAAGCAGAAAAGAACCATGACCCAAGTAGACCTTGGCTAACTGAAGGAACTAGGAAGACATCAAGGAACACTGGCTGAGAAGCAACATAAAACCTCATGGTAGGGAGGCTTAGTGAAGACAAGAGTGGAGGCAAGAGTGGCTGAAACCCCAAGAGACCATGGATGAATTAGACCAACCAGCAGATGTAAGGAACATTGTCTGGGAGCAGCGTCATGCATGGCTCAGAAGCTGAACAAAGCATCTGAACTGTCCTAGCCAGAAATAGGGCCCCTGGCTGTAGCATCAAGCTATAGCTGTCAGCTCTCGATGAGCTTGAATCTGAGAGCACCTGCCATGGAAATGCTGAAATGCTGAAACACGGTCCTGGGTAAAAAGCAGGCCCAGGAGAAGAAAGTAAAGCTGAGCTTGTGAGAGCACTTGGCCCCCACTCCTCCTGGCTTGCCCTGTATAGGCCTCACCCCACCCGACCCCATCCATTGCTTCCCTGATGAATGGACTATTGTTGCAGAACAGTCAGCAACCAGAGGAAATGCTGCAAAAAGCAGAGCAGGCACAAACTTTCCAGTTCTCAAGCCCACACTCCAATTTTTTCTCAAAGTTTGCCCCCTAGAACTACCTAGTGTCTGCTTTGCAGCAAGACACTACAGAGATACTAACTCAGAAGAGAAAGGAGAGACCTCACTGGAACTGTCACAGAAAAAGCCCTAATACCAAAGAAAAATTACACAGCAAATGATGAGTATCTTATAATTCAAAGGATCTCAGAAAGAAGAATTAAAATCTCCAGGAAAAGACTATAGATCTAGAAATTTATGAACTAAGAGACACATAATACAAAGCTGCAGTTCTAAAGGTTTTCAAAGAAATGAAAATATATTGACAGAACACCATAGCTGAGACGAATGATCTCAGAAAAAAAATTTAAAAACAAAATGAACATTTTAACAAAGAAATTGAAATTATAAAAAAGGATCAAAGAGAAATTTGAAAGATAAAAATGCAATAAAAGAACTGAGAAATGAACTAGGTACCATAACAAGGTCAACCAGATGAAGAAAAGAATTAATGATATTGAAGATTGGAACATAAAACACACACACACACACAAATAAGAAGAATGGAACTTCAGAGTCAAAAGGACTGAAAAAAGCTATACAAGAACTATTTGACTACATTAGAAAAACAAGGAGGTTCCCTGGTAGAGGCTGGCTTCAACACTCTCATTGCCATGGCCTCAGCTTGGTACCCTCTCAGGGAACCAACCAAAATAAAAAACAATATTAGAATAATAGGCTTAGAAGGAGGTGCAGAAAAAACCATAAAGATAGCATATTCAAACAAATAATAGATGAAAAATTTTCAAATATATGTAAAAATCTGGGAATTTCAATTCAAGAATAAAATAAAACCCCTAGCTACCTAGACCCTGGCAGATCTTCTTCAAGACACATTGTACTGAAGATGTCAAAAATCTAACTCAAAGAGAAAATTCTGAAGGCAGCCAGTGGAACAAAATTTATAAACTTTAAAGAAAATTCCATCAGGTTATCATCAAACTTCTCATGAGAAACTATACAAGCCAAGTGGTGGTAAAGTTAAATATTCAGAATATTAAAATAGAGTAAAAAGACACAGAGTAGCAGACTAGATTAAAAAAGAAAACCCATGATTGTGCTGACTCCAAGAGACACACCTCAGCCATAAGGATAAACACAGTCTCAGAAGTAAATGGAAAACAATATTCAAAGCAAATAGTATTCAGAAAAAGGCAGGAGTTGCAATACTGATATCTGGCAGCAAATTTCAGGTTGAAAAAGATAACAAGATACAAAGATTAATATTTCATAGTGATAAAAGGGACAATACAACAGCAAGAAAGTTTGACACTAACTAACATATATATATGCCCCAAATCAGGAAGCACCAAAATATGCACAGCAACTAACTGATCTAAAACAAGAAACTGACAAAAACACAATCATAAAGGGCGCCTGGACACCACCTTAATGACCATGGACAGATTATCCAATCAAAATAAGTAAGGAAATATCACTTTAAATGAGAAATTGCAGCAATTAGAAATGATTGACATTTACTGAACACTTCATTCTACAAAATAGAAGTAAACCTTTTTTTCTGGTGCATGTGGAAAATTATCAAGGATAGACCATGTGCTGGAACACAAAACTAGCCTCAGGAAATTAAAAATGATTTACGCCATACCAAATGTATTCTCAGATCTCAAAGCTTTGAAATTGGAAATCAACTGTGAAAGGAAAGCAGAAATATTACACACATATATATATAAAGATTAAACAACAACTTATTAAAACATGACAGATCAAAGAACAAATAAAAGAAGAGATTAAAAATAAAAACTAATGACAATGAAAATATTACTTGTCAATATTTTTGGGACTAGGTGAAAGCAGTAATTAGAAGAAAGTTTATATCATTATAGTTTTATCTTTAGAAACAAAAACAATCACAAGTAAGTATTCTAACATTCCACCTTAAAGAACTAGAAAAAGAACAGAAAAATCTAAGATCAGCAGAAGATAAATAATAAAAATTAGAACAGAGCTAAAAGAAATTGAAAACCAAAAGACAGTAGATAAAATTAATTCAACAAAAAGCTGTTTTATTGAAAAAAATCAACATAATTGACAAATCTGTCTAGATTTCTATCTAAAATTAGAAATGAAAAGAGAGAAATTACCAGTGATACCATACAAATACACAGGAACATTAGAAAATTTTATAAAGGGCTTTATGCCAGCAAATTTAAGAACCTAGAAGAAATGGACAAGTTTTTAGAGACATACAATCTACCTAGACTAAACCAAGTAACACTGGATAGTCTAAATAGATCAATCAGTCATAAAGAAATTGAAAAATTATCTAAAACCTTCCCAAAAGCAAAAGGCTTGGACCAGAAATTCTCACCAAGAAATTTTATGAAGCATTTAAATAAGAATTCATGCCTATTCTCCTCAGATTCTTCCAAGAAATTAAAGCTGAGGCAATACTTCTCAAATCATTCTGTGAGGCCAATATTACCCTAATACCAAAGCCTGGTAAAGACAACACAAAATGAGAAAACTATAGACCAATATCTCTGATGAACACAGATGCCTAAATTCTAAAAAATATTAGCAAATTGAATACAACAATGCATCAAAAAGATTATACACCACAATGAAGTGACATTAATCCTAGGAGAACAAGGATATTTCAACATATGAAAATAAATTAATGTGATGCACCACATTAACAAAATTAAAAGATAAAAACTATATGATCATACCAACTGATGCAGAAGTAGCATTTGACAAGGTACAACAGTCGTTTATGAAGAAAACACTGAATAAAATGGGAATAGAAGGAAAGTACCTCGACATATTAAAGAACATATATGACAAAACCCTCTGCTACTATCATACTGAACAGGGAGAAGCTGAAGCCCAATCCCTTAAAATCAAGATTGAGACAGGGATGTCCCCTGTCACGACTGCTTTTTAATATAGTACTGGAAGTTTTAGCAAGAGCAATCAGGCAAGCAAAAGAAATAAAAGGTATTCAAATTGGAAAAATAAGAAGTCAAACAGTCATTATTTGCAGACATAATTTCTTTATACAGAAAATTCCAAAGACTCCACCAGAAAACTATTAGAAACAATAAACAAACACAGTAAAGTTAAAGGATACAAAATCAATGTGCAAACATCAATTGTATTTCTATATTACAAACAATGAATTTTTAGAAAAAAACTAATCAATACCTTTTGCAATTGCAGCAAAAATATTTAAATACTAGAGAATTAATAAAGAATATAACAAACTTATACACAGAAAATTATAAGACATTTTTGAAAAAAATTGAAGAGGACACAAAGAAATGGAAAGATATTCTGTGTTCATGCATATGAAAACATAACATTGTGAAAATAGTCATATTACTCAAAGCAATATATAAAATTAATGCAATTCCTATCACAATCCCACACACTTTCACAAAATAAATTTAAAAATTAGCAGATTTGTATAGAACCACAAAAGACTGTTAATCACAAATCAATGCTACATAAAAAAATAAGCTAAAGATATCTCACTCCCTGATTTCAATTAATAGTACAAATAATCAAAAAAACTTAAAATTGACAGAAAAACAGACACACAGACCAGTGGGACAGAATCAGAACCCAGAAAGAAATCCACAGATATATGGCAAATAATCTTTTATAAAGCAAAAAATTATTCGTGGTAAAAGAAAAACCTCTTTAGTAAATTGTGTTATAATAATTTGAAAACAATATGCAAAGAATGAATCTGACCTGTGAACTGTCATGATACATTAAAATTAATTCAAAATGAATTAAAGGCCTCCATATAAGATGGAAAACAATAACTGCATAGAAGAAAATATTGGTAATAAGTTTATTAACCTCAGGCTTAAGGAAGGTTTCATGAACCTGACCTCAAAGGCAAGGGAAGTAAAAGCAAAAATAAATGGATGGGACTATATCAAACTAAAAAGCTTCTGCACAGCAAAAGAAACCATCAACAAATCAAAGAGACATCCAACTGAATTAGAGAAAATATAAGCAAACAAAGCATGTGATAATGGTCTAATATCTAAAATATATAGAGAACTAGTATGACTCAACATTAAAAAACCAAACAACCCAATTAAAGAGTGGGCAGTAGACCTGGACAGACACTTCTCCAAAGAAGATATACAAATGGACAAGAGACATGAAAAAATGCTCAACCTTATTAGCTATTAGGAAACTGCAGATCAAAACCACAATAAGATACAGCCTCACACCTGTTAGAATGATCATTATGAACATGACAAGGAATAACAAGTGCTAGAGAGGCTGAAGAGATAAAGAAACCCTTGCACACTGATGGAGAGAATGAAAATTGGTACAACCACTATGAAGGACACTATGGAGGTTCCTTAGAAAGCTGGGAATAAAGTTACCATGTGACCCAGCATTTACCTCCAAATTTTGAAAACCTTAGTCTGCAAAGACTTATGTACCCAAACATTCATTGCAGTGCTTTTCACAGTGGCCAAGACATTAAAGCAGCCAAAATCCTCCTCAATAGATTGTTGGATAAAGAAGCGATGGTACATTTACACAATGGAATATTACTCAGGTATAAAATGAAATGAAATAAAATGCAATAAAATGGATAGGGCTTGAGATCATCATGGTAAGCATTATAAGCCAAAAAGAAAAAGCCAAAAACCATATGACTTCACTAATATGTGGAATATAAAACTGAAAGCAATGAATAAAAAAAAAAAACCCATGAACACAGTCAATAGTTTAGTGGTTACCTGGAAGCAAGAAGGGAGTGGGTGGGAGATGAAGGAGCAGGTGGGTAAGGAGAGAGGGGGAACCAAATACATGGTGATGGAAAGAGGACTGACACTGGGTGATGAACACATAATGCAACAATAGATGATGCCCTCTAGAGTTCTACATCTGGAACCAATGTAATTCTTGTTAACCAAGGTCACTGCCATAAGTCTATCAATAAAAAAAGTATTCATTGATATACAAAATGTACAATGTTTACAAAATTTAGGCATTATTTTCATATTGATATGAATGCTGTGTGGAGTTTAAAAATAAAGAAGTGACACTGGTTCATATACAAGAAACAGGAACAAGCTTTTGTTTTGATGATTTTATATATTGTGTTTTGTTTTCTATTTTATTAATTTCTTGCCTAGTTTATATTAATATATTTCTTCTTACTTTGGATTAACTTGCTATGTGTTTATTACTATTTTTAGAGGGTAGCTCATATTATTGGTTTTAAATCTTTCTTCTTTTCCAATGTATGCATCCATGCTGTAAATTTTCCTCTGAGAATTGCTTTTACTACATCCCACAGATTTTAATGTTATTTCTTTATGGAGCTCTAATAGTTTAAATTAACTTTGAGACTTCATAGACCTATATGTTATTTATAAATGTGTTATTTAATTTCAAAGTATTGTAGCATTTTCCAGTCATCTTTCCTTCATTGATTTCTAGTTCAATTCCATTCTGAATTAAGAATAAAACTATATCATACATTTTATAATTTCTATTTTTAAAAATTTGTTATGTTTTTTGTTGTTTTTATTGTTGTTAATGTCCAGAATGTACTCTAACTTGAAAAGTATCAGAAGAATGTGTATTCACTGTTATTGAATAAAATATTTGATAAATATTAATTCAATTGACTAAGGGTGCTATACAGTTCATCTATATTCTTACTGATTTTTTTTCTCTACTGCCTGGTGGATCTTTCTATTAATGATAAGATGATGTTGATGTCTACAAAAATAGTAGATTTGACTATTTAATCTTGTATGTTTTGCCTTAGAAATTTTAACATTGTTGATTGGAACACACATTAAAGATTGATTTCCTCATAGAAAATTTACTTAATCATCATAATGCAATGCCCATCTTTATTTACGATAATATTCTTTGCTCAAAACTCAGCTTTGTCTGAAATACAGGAGGTATATTATGTATCCAGGGATATATTATGAAAAATGGAGGTATTAATAGCTGAATTATTTCTGCACAGGCTTTGTATATACAGTGATTCAACTTTCAGTGTTAGAATAGTATATCTTTCCTCAGTTTTTTTTTTTTTTTTTTTTTTTTTGTATGTGGGTAGTTCCCTGGCTGGGAATCAAACCCAGGCTGCAGCACTGACAGCGCCAGCACCAAAGCCTTATGCCACTACACCACCAGGGAACTCCCAGTTTTTGTTTTTGAATTTGCTGTTTCTTTACCTTTTCTTATTGGTAAACTTACTAGGTAAACACTGGTTAGCAAAAATTACATGGTTTGCAGGTGTACAAATCTACAGTGCATTGTGTATATGTTGCATTATGTCTTTGCCACATAAAGTAAGTTCTCTTTTTATCACCATGGACTTAACACCCCCTCCCTCCTCTCTGACACCCCTTCCTCTTCCCTTGCCCACAGGTAACCACTAAACTATTGACTGTATCCATGAGTTTTTGTTTCTTTGTTGCTTTCAGTTTTATATTCCACATATGAGTGAAGTCATATGGTTCTTGGTTTTTTTCTCTCTGGCTTATTACACTTAGCATGATGTTCTCAAGTTCCACCTATTTTGCTGCAAGAGTAGTATTTCCTTTTGTCTTATAGCTCAGTAATATTTCATTGTATATGTGTACCACAGCTTCTATATCCAGCCATGTATTAAAGGGTGCTTTGTTGTTTCTATGACTTGCCCACTGTGAAGTGTTGCGATGAACATTGGGGTACATAAATCTTTGCAGACTAAAGTTTTCAATTTTTTTGAGTAGATACTCAAAAGAATGATTGCTGGGTGATATGGTAACTTTTTTCCAGCTTTCTGAGAAACTTCCACACTGTCCTCAAAAGCAGTTGTACCAATTTACATTCCAACCAGCAGTGTTTGAGAGTTCCTTTTTCTCTACATCCTCTCATGCACTTGTTCTTCCTTGTCATGTTCATAATTGCCACTCTGAGAGGTGTGAGGTGGTTTTGAAATTGTGGTTGTGATTTGCATTTCCCTGATATCTAATGAGGTTGAACATTTTTTCATTTGTCTGTTGTCCATTTGTATATCTTCTTGGGAAAAGTGTCTGTCTAAATCTACCGCCCACTTTTTAATTGGGTTATTTGTTTTTTTAATTTTGAGTCATACTAGTTCTCTATATGTTTTAAATATTCGACTCTTATCAGATGAGTTGTTTGATTATATCTTCTCTCATTTGGTTGGCTGTCTCTTTGATTTGTTGATGGTTTCTTTTGCTGTGCAGAAGCTTCTTAGTTTGATATAGTCCCATTCATTTATATTTGCTTTTACTTTCATTGTCTTTGAGGTCAGGTTCGTGAAGTCTTCCTTGAGCCTGAGGGCAATAAGATCATTATCAATATTTTCTTCTATGCAGTTTATTGTTTTGCATCTTATATGGACGTCTTTAATCCATTTTTAATTAATTTTAGTATATAATGACAGTTCACAGCTCAAATTCATTCTTTTCTATAAGGTTTTCTAATGTTCTCAGCACCATCTACTGAAGAGGCTTTTCTTTTACCATTGTATATATTTTTTCCTTTATAAAAGATTATTTGCCCATATATCTGTGGATTTATTTTTGTGTTTTCAATCCTGTTCTAGTTGTCTGTGCATCTGTATTTCTGCCAATAGGAAGCTGTTTTGATAATTGATGCTTTGTAGTATAACTTGAAATCAGGGAGTATGATATTTTTAGTCTTATTATATAGGACTACTTTGGCAATTCAAGGTCTTTTGTTCTATACAAACCCAATAATTTTTAAATCTATTTTGTTAAAGCATGCTTGCAAGATTGTGATGGGAATTGCATTAATTCTGTATATTGTTTTGGGTAATATGGCTCTTTTAAGAACATTAAATCTTACTATCCATGAACACTCAGTATCGTTCCATTTCTTTGTGTCTTTTTAATTTCTTTTAAAAGTGTCTGATAGTTTTCCATGTATAGGTCAGTCACATTCTTTTTTATGTTAGTTCTTAGTATTTTATTCTTTTTGTTTCTATCAAAGATATTGATATTTTATTTTTTTTGAAGATTCATTGTTTATATGTAGAAGTACAATTGATGTTTTACATTGATTTTGTATCCTGCAATTTTACTATATTCATTTATTGTTTCTAATAGTTTTCTGGTGGAATATTTGGAATTTTCTGTATAAAGAATCATGTCATCTGCAAATAGTCACAGTTTGAGTTTTCTTTCAATTTGGGTACATTTTATTCCTTTCTCTTGCCTGACTGCTCTGGCTAGAACTTCCAGTAATATAATGAATAGCAGTGGCAACAGGGGGCATCCCTGTTTCATTCCTGGTTTTAGAAGAATGGGCTTCAGCTTTTCCTCATCAGTATAGTATTAGATGAGGGTCTGTCATATATGGCCTTCATTGTGTTTAGCTACTCTTCTCTATCCATTTTATTCAGTGTATTGATCATCAATGGATGTTTTGTTCTGTCAAATGCTTTTATCTGCATCAATTGATATGATCATATGATTTCTATGTTTTATTTGGTTTCTGTGTGTACCACACTTACCAATTTGCATATGTTGAACCATTTTTCATGATCTTGGAATGAATTTCACTTGATTGTGGGGTATAATTTTTTTGATGCATTGTTGTATTTAATTTACAAATATTTTGTTAAGGATTTATGCATCTGTGTTCATCAGAGATATTGGTCTCTAATACTTTTGTGTGCATGCTGTTCTTACCAGGCTTTGGTATTAGGGTAATGTTGGCCTAATAGAATTAGTTGAAAAATATTGCCTCATCTTCATTTTTTGGAAACATTTGAGGAGAATATATGTTAATTCTTTGAATGCTTGGTCAAACTTGTTGGTGAGACCATCTGGTCTGGAGCTTTTGTCTTTGGGGGAGTTTTGGATGATTGCTTCAATTTCTTAAATTTTGGTGGTCTATTTAGATTATCCACTTCTTCTTTGTCAGTCTGGGTAGATTATATGTTTCTAGATACATGCCCATTTTTTTCTAGGTTGTTAAATTTGGTGCCGTATAGCCCATCATAATATTTTCTTATGATCTTTTTACTTCTGTGATTTCAGTAGTAGTTTCTCCCTTTCATTTCATTTTGGAATTTTGTGTCATTTCTTTTTGTTATTTGGTTAACCTAGACAGGGATTCTTTCATTTTATTCAATTTTTCAAAGACCCATCTCTTCATTGCATCAATTGTTCCAATTGTTTTTCTGTTTTCAATTTCATTTAGCTCTGCTCTAATTTTTATTATTCTTTTCTTCTGCTCATTCTGTTTTTTTCCTCTGTCCTTCTTTTTGAAGTTCTTTAAAATAGAATGTTTAAATGTTGATTTGTGATTTTTCTTGTTTTTTAAGATAGGTCTGTAATGATATAAATTTTCCTTTCATTACTGCTTTTGCTGCATATTAATAATGTTGGTACATTGTAATTTCATTGTCATTAATTTTATGTATTTTTAATCTTTTATTTTTTTGATTCAGTCATTTTTTAATTCAATGCTGTTTAATTGTTTTGTATGTGTGATTTTTTCTGCTTTCTCTTGGCCAATTTCAAAGCTTTGTGGTCTGAGAACACTTTGGTATCTTTTTAATCTTTTTCAATTTGCTGAGGCATATGGTCTATTCTTGATAATGTTTCATGTGTACTTATAAAAAAGGTACAGTCTTTTGTTGTCAGATGAAATGTCTTGTAATGTCAATTATATCTAAATGCTATAATTTATCATCTAAAGCTGATATTTTCTTATTTATTTCTATTTGGATGATATGTCCATAGTGGTAAAGAAGGTGTTTAGTTTTCCTACTATAATTGTGTTTTTGACACATTTTTTATGTTGTTTCTTTTTGTTGTTGTTTATTTTGTTTTGTTTTTTGCTTTGTAAATTTTGGTGCTTCCTAATTGGGTTTATATATATTAATAAGTGTCAGGTCTTCTTGTTGTACAGTCCCTTTTATCACTATAAAATTTCCATTTTTGTCTTTTTTTACCTTCATTATCCTGAAGTCTGTTTCACCAGATGATAGTATAGAAACTCCTCCTTTTCTCTGAATGTCATATACTTAGAGTATTGTTTTTTGCCCTTTCACTCTGTGTCTGTGTTTGTCCCTGTGGCTGAGGTGTGACTCTTGGAGACAGCATCAATGGGTTTTGTTTTCTAATCTAGTCTGCTACTCTGTGTCTTTTTCTTGGTGAATTCAGTCAGTTTACACTTAGGGTGATGATTAATATGTGAGAATTAACTATGGCCATTAGTTTTTCTTCTTTCTTCTTATTCTTTTTTTAATGTCTAATTTGTTGTCTTAAGTCTTTCCCATATATTTTGACTTTTTGTTTAAAGTCAAACAGCCTCCTCACCTTCTGTATGTCTGAAAAGGTCTTTATTCTTTTTGCATATCTAGAGGGTAATTTTGGTGGAAAATTTATTCTTGTCAGGAAGTTTTTCTCTTTCAATATTTGATTCCACTCTCCTGGTTTGTAGAGTTCCTCATGAGAAGTCATATGATAGCCTGATAGGATTTTCTTTAAAGATTTAGTTTTTTTTCTATTTTCTCCAGCTGCCTTGACAATTGTCTCTTTGTGTTTGATTTTTTGATGTCTTCATGCCTTGGAGAAGATCTGCTAAGGTCCAGGTAGGTAGGGGTCCTATATTTTTCTTGTATTTGATTTTCCATATCTTTCCATAGGTTCAGGAAGTTGTCATCTAGTATTCATTTGAGTATGCTTTCTGTAGAGTTTTGCTAGTCCTATTATTCTAATATCATTTTTTGTTTTGTTTTGTTTTGTTTTGTTTTTTTGTAATATAGTGAGATATTTCTTGCAGAGTTTTTTCAGTTTATTTTACTCTAAAGTCCCTATCTTTTTTTTCCTATGTTGTTTCCATGTTTCAACCTTTGGTATCACTAATTCTTTTCTCTATCTGTTTGGCCCTGTTTTCTATGGTAGTTAGCTCATTTCTCAGCTCTTTCATTTCATTGTCTATCTCTTGAATTTCCATTAGATTCTCTTTCACATTTTCAATTTCTTTTTGAAAATGTTTGTTTTGTGTTTAGATTAACTTTCTGAGATCATTCATCTGAGTCAGGATGCTCTGCCTATATTGTTTTAGTTCTCTGAGAGTTTTAAGAACTGCAGTCTCGTAATCTGGGTCACACATATCATATATTTACAGACCTATAAGTTAATTTTCTGGATATTTTTCATTTTATTTCTGAGTGGCTTTGAATCCAAAGAACTCATTGCATTTAATGTGTTTCTTTTTCTGGGAATGAGGGCTTTTTTTTATGACAAATATAGCAAGGTCTTTTTTTTTCTTTCTCTTTCCAGGTGGCATCACTGTAGTGTCTTCCAATATTTTTCTCTTGATTTCAGCTGACTGTACAGCAGACACTAGGTGGTAATAAGGGGATTAGCTTTGAGAGAGTTTGGGGAAGCAGACAGGCTCAGAGTCTCAGAGTCTCAGAATTCTACTTGAATTTGGGGGCAATGCCATTTCCTTGTTACCTGCAGTAGCTCCCTTGGTTGTGGATTTTGCTGCAACACTATTCTGCTCATCAGGGAGACCCAGGGAGGCAGCAGGGGTTCTGTGCAGGGCACGCCTTGAGTGTGCTATGATCACATCGGTAGTGGGCTGAGTCCTTGCCTCTCAGCTTTCTCAATTCTTTGAGACCCACGTTTCACCTAGGATTTTGTTTCAGTGTTTCAACTTTTCTATGGCAGTCAGCTCTCAGTTTACTTATCAGAAAACAACTTGTGGTCACAGGAAGAATGCTGCAGCTGGGGGCACTATTTTCGCTGAGGGCAGTTCAGATGCTCTTTTCACTCTCAGATCCACCCAGGGTGCAGCACTTCCACTGGGGCCCCAATTTGCTGTGGTTCAGTCCAACTTGTCTACGGTCTCACAGGCTTTCAGTCAGTCTTTTTCCACTTTCATCATCACTTGGTCCCTTGCCCACCCAGAATTGCATTTCTCCTCCGCCAGTGTCCCCTTGCTCCCTCCTATCTCCTTCAGTCATCCCTGGTCAGGTTGCAATCTACAGCCACTTATCTCTGCTCCATTCTGCTTTCTCTCTCTTCCCTTGTTCACTTCCCTTTCTCTGACCTTCAGGTGTTTCCTTTTGATGTGTGAATCTCTCATCAAAGGCTGTGCCATTCAGTTGTTCAATTGTACTTTCCAGGAAAGGTTTCAGGGATCTCTTCTCTGGTCACCAGTCCCTCTGTGTCTTTATCTTTAAAGTGAGTTTCTTATTTAAAAAATATATAATTCTTTTTTTAATATTTACTTTGTTTCTGTTTTTAATCCATGCATTTAATTAGCAAAGTTAAAGTGATTATTGATATAGGGGAGTTAAGGTCTTTAATGTTTGTAAGTATTTTTAGCTTTTAGATTTTGATTATTTTATGCTTTCTTCCCCTGCCATCTGTGTCTTTAATTAACCTTTTTATATAATTCAATATTCTACCCTGTCTTACATGTGACTTACTCTTGTTTTAAAAAAATTTAGAGGTTAGTTTACCTTTCATAATGTACAATTACAACTAACCTGAAATTAAAAAAAACACTATATCACTTCAGAAGTAATACAAACTCTTTATAATGTAATGTTTCCAATTCTTTCCTCCAATCCTCTATAATATTTTTGTCATTCATCCATTTATTAAAAAACATAGCAAAATACATTGTTGCCATCATTTTTATTTGAATAAACTTTATCTTCAGATCAATAAAGAATATGAATAATAAAATATTTCATTTTGTCTTTATTTATATTTTTTCTAATTGTCTTCCTTTACATATCTAAAACATTTTGATTTATACTATTTTTTTATTCTGAGAACTCCTTTTAATATTTTCTAAAAGAAAGGTCTAACAGAAATATTTCTAAATTTATTTTTACTTCTACTTCTCTTGCTTTTGAGGTCATGCTCATAAAGTTCTCCCTGAATCTAAGTTCTATAAGTTTAGTACCATTGTTTTCTCTTATGCATTTTATTGTTTTTAACTAAAAATTTTGGCATGAGAAATGTGTGTGAAAAAATGGTTCTGACAGAGCTCATCAATGAACAAAAACTAAGAAGGGTCAAAGTTTGCCAAGACCTTTTGGAGAGGCAAGAAGATGTTTAGGGCCACATTGTCACTGGTGGTTGTATTGGTGGGAGTACCAATACAACCCTGAAACCAAGTGTCAAAGTAAACAACGAAGGTCAGCCAATCCTCCATGGCCAAAAAGATTTCATCAGTCTAAATCAAGAGTCAAAATGATGTTGCTAACTATATTTAAGATCAGAGGAGTTTTTTCATTTTTAATTTGTACCAACTGATTAGTCAACCAGGTTTACTATTTGGAAGTGCTGAAAAGACTATATGAAAAATTTAGGCAAGAACTTTTCACCAACAACTCATGTCTCTTTCATCACCACAGTGAGGAACCTCTTAACTGGTACATAAATAAGTGTACTGAAACAACCTCCCTACTTACTCAATCTAGCCCCCAGTGCTTTTTTTTTTTTTTTTTTTTTTTTTTTTTACCTAAAGATAAAGGAAATACTGAAAGAAAGACATTTTGAAGACATTCAGGACATCAAGTGTAATACCATGAAAGCTCTGATGGCCATTTCAGGAAGAGTTTCAAAATTGCTTTGAAATGTGGACTAGGTTCTGATGTCAATGCATAGCCTCCCAAATGAAGTACTTTGAAGAAGACTATAGTGTTATTCAGCAATGAGGTATGTAGCACTTTTTCTAGGAAGAATTCATAAACTTAATTCCAGACATTGTATATTCCCAAACACACTACTTTTTGTATCCATCCATGATTATTTTGTGCCTACAGATTTATACTTCCTAATATTTTTACTTTTCTCACCATCTCCCCAATGCCCTTCCCATCTAACAACTATCAAGTTGTTATCTATATCTATGAGTCTATTTTTCTTTTGATTGTTCATTTATTCTGTACCTTAGATTCCACACGTAAGTAACATCATATGGTATGATGTTATTTTTATGTTACATTTATTTTTTTCAGTCCAACTTATTTCATTTATAATAACAACATCTAGGTCCATCCACATTTTGCAAAAAGTAAGATTTTATTCTTTTATGATAGCAAGTAATATTTCATTATATAAATGTACTATAATTTTTTAATTCAATTGTCTATTGATGGGCATTTTAGTTGTTTCCATATCTTGGCTGTGAAAAGCATATAAGGGTGAACATATTATAATTTTTTGAATTAGTATTTTATATTTCTTTGGATAAATACCCAGGAGTAAAATTTCTGGCTCATAAGGAAGTTCTATATTTAAATTTTTTGTTGAGAAAACTCCATACTGGTTTTTATAGGGGTTATACCAACTTGCAATTCCATCAACAGTGCACAACGGTACCCTTTTCTTTACATTATAACTAATACTTGCTGTTTGTCAATTGATTGATTGTAGCTATTCTAACTGGAGTGAAGTGAGATATCTCATTGTAGTTTTAATTTAAATTTCTCTGTTTAGTAATGTTGAGCAATTTTTCATATCTATTGGCCATCTGTATGGTCTTTCAAGAAAAATATGTATTTAGGTCTTCTGCTCACTTTTTAAATTAAATTGCTAAGGTTTTGGTTTTTTTGTTTGGTTTTGTTTGTTTGTTTTTTGGTGTTGAGTGTAAAATATCTTTTAAAAGAAATTTTGAATATTAACCTGTTATTAGAGATATCACTGCAAATATCTTCTCCCATTAAGTAGGACTCTTATTTTCATTGGTTTTATTTACTTTGTAAAAACATTTTAGTTTGATGTCTTCCCATTTGTTTAAATTATCTATTGTTCTTCTTGCTCAAGGAGCTATATTAGTAAAAATATTACTAAGGGTAATGTCTGAGAGTTTACTATCTATATTATCATAAAAATATAATAATTTCTTTTGAGTTTATTCATGTTTATAGCATAATAAGGTGATCTACTTTCAATTTTTTTGCATATATCTGTCCAGCTTTCACAGCAATATTTTTTTAATAGACTGTGTTTACTCCAGTGTAAACTCCTGCTTTCTTTGTCATAGATCATAGACCATATAGAAATAAATTCATATAGACGTGAATTTATTTCTGGGTTCTCTATTCTGTTCCACTGATCTATGGGTTTGTTTTTATGCCAATATAATTCTGTTTTAAATACTATGGCTTTGTAGTATAATTTGGGGTAAAATGCTTTAGTTCTATCAATTATATCTATCTGGTCTAGTGTTTTATTTAAGGCCACTGTTTTCATGTTGATCTTGTGTCAGGAAGATCTGTTCATTGGTGTCGATGGGGTCTCAAAGTCCCCTACTTATAATTGTGTTACTATGGATATCTGCTTTTATATAGGTCAATAATTGCTTTATGTATTTAGATCCTTTTATATTGGGTGCATAAATATTTACTAGGATGATATCCTCTCTATTGATTAATCACTTTATTATTATGTAATGACTCTTATTGTCTCTTGTTATAGTTTTTTTAAGTTTATTTTGTTTGATATAAATATTGTTACCCCGGCTTCCTTCTCATTTGCATTTGCATATACCCTTTTTCATTCCTTTACTTTCAATCTTTGCGTGTCTTTTCATTTGCAATGAATCTCTTATAGAAAACTTATGCATGGATCTCAGTTTTTTTTAAAATCTATTCAGATATTTTTTATTTTTTATTAAATCATTTAAAGTGATTATTGTTAGGAACATAGTTATTGCAGTGTCATTATTCATACTTTTGATATTCTTTGTTTGTTTTCTCTTTTTTCTGCTTAAAGATGGTGTGCACACATAGATTTTATCAAACCAATACAGTCTTTGATTTGGTCCACTGGGGGAGGATTCAACACAGAATGATTATATTCTCCTGTAGGCTACATGTGAGGCAGACTCCACACAGAGACAATGTTTTCTTCAGCACTTACCTTAAAACCACATAGCTCAGTCTCTTCCTATATGTTTGGTGCTTCTAGAGTTTCCACATGTCCACTGAAGACAAGGTAAGTATTTGCAAGCAAGTGAGACTTATTGCACACCTGTTAAGAGGGCATTTGGATTTTCAGGTATCTTTAATCTCACCAAGATGTACAAAGAGAATCCTTATTGATATTCACTACTAGATGTTGTGGAAACTACTCTTTCTGGCATAGAACCCCTGGAATAAGGAGCCAGTGAGGGGCTGTGATCCCTCTTTTTTGGACAGAGAGACCTCTGCCATTGAGGTGTCCCTCCCACTGCTCAACAATTATCTGTGAGATTCAGTCAACCTGTTTCATGTTTCTGCTCCTTCTACCAGTCTTGAGGTGGCCTCTACTTTTTCGTTATAAGGGTTCTGTTTAGCTGATCTTCAGATGATTCTTCAAGCTGATATTTCTATAATTTTGTTGTAGTTTTTAATGTAATTCTGGGAGGCAGTAGACATAGCACTTACCTAATCTGTCATCATAGGACTACTTATATTTATGTTATTGTGTGAAATTTGTGTAAGCTAAAGGTGTACTCTTCTACTTTGATACCTTTTTATGTTGTATATGATTGCTTATGTAGCAATATTTATTAAATTATATAATTACAGTAAAATATTTATGTCTATATTTATTATACTGTGTATTTGATCTTTATGGCTTATTTGCTACCTATAACAAGTATGTGTTCTTAAAGACAATCAATCTATACAACACCCTCACTAGTCTCTAGGACCTCATCTTAACTCTGTTTTTAGATTTTATATATAAGTAATAGCATACAGTACTAATATTTCTTAGTTTGGCTTGTCTCATTTAGCCTAATGTGCTTAAGATAGATCCATGTTTACACAAGTAGAAACATATTATACTATTTAATGGCTGAATAATATTCTACTATTTATATGTACCACATTTTTAAGTCCATAATCCATTCACAAGCATTTGGGTTGTTTCCATATCCTGGCTATTGTGAATAATTCTGCAATAAACATGAAGTGTTTATCCCATTGAAATTCTGTTTTCATGTACTTTTGGGCATATATTCAAAGGGTAAGTGCCATACTATATGCTAAATCTATTTTTAGTTTGTGAGAAACATCCATATTGAATTCTATAGTGGTTTGATCAATTTTTACTCCTATTTACTTGTATAAAGATTATTTTTTCAGCACATCTTCACCAGCACCTCTTGTTTCCTGTTTTCATAATAATTCTATTAAGCACAAGGTGATAATTCATTGTTTTGATTTGCATTTAACTCATTAGTGATGCTAAGTAATCTTTTAATATACCTGATGATCACTCTGAAGTATATTTGGGGAAAAAAAAGGTCTTTTTAGTTTTTCTGCCTATATATTAATAGGATTGTTTTTTTGTTATTAAGTTGACTGAATTTTTTATATAATTTGGATATTAACCGCTTATTTGCAAAAATTTTCTTCCACTCTGCAAGTTGTCTTTTCATTTTGTTAATCATTTCTTTTGCTTTTCAGAAGCTTTGAGTTTTATGTAATTTTATATGTTGCTTTTTGGATTTTTGTTTGTGTTGTTGACATCACATGCAAAAAAATCACTACTAAGAGCAATTGATGAACTTCTTCTCTATGTATTCTTCTAAAAGGTTTATAGTATTAGCTTTCACATTTAAGTATTTAATCCATTTAAAATTAATTTTTTGACTTGTGTTACATAAGGGTCTAATTTCATTGTTGTGCCTGTGTTTCTTCAGTTATTCCAGTACCACTTGTTGAAGAGGTTATCCTTTACCATTGGGTATTCTTAATTTCATTTTCACATTTGCTATGATTTAATTCTTGGATCTTTACTCTGTTCAATATTTCAATGTGTCTAATTTTATACCAGTACTCTGCCATTTTTATAATTATGACTTTGCAGTATAGTTCAAAATCTAAAAGTGTGATACTTCCAACTTTGGGTTTTTTTTCAGATTACTTTGGCTACTTGGGGTATTTCGTGGTTTCACACAGATTTTATTATTATTTTTTCTACTTCTGTGAAAGATTCCCTTGGTATTTTAATGGGGATTGTGCTGTGGCTTTGGATAGTATTGCCATTTTAAGTATATTTATTATTCCAATTAATAAACATGAGGTGTATTTCCATTTATTACTGCATATTTTTATTTCTTTCATGAAATTTTAGTAATTTTTATTGTAAAGATCTATGACTTTCTTGATTAAACTTATTTATAGTATTATATTGTTTTTGTAAATATGATAGTTTTTTAAATTTTTAGGTACTTTATTATTAGTCTAAATAAATGCAATTAATTTCTGCATGTTAATTCTGTATCCTGACATTTTACTAAAATTATTGATTAAGTTCATTAGTTTTTGAATAATTCTTGAATTGTCTAAATATGGAATTACATCATCAGAAAACAGTAACAATGGGACTTTGTACTTTCCAATTTGGACATCTTTATTTATTTTTCTTTTTTCTAACTACTTTAGCTAGGATGCTCAGTACTATATTAAAGAAAAGTTTTGAGGGTTGGAGGAAGAATAAAGATGGCAGAATGAGAGGACATCACCAAAAACTCTCTTGGAAATAAAAGGCAAAATCTGGAAAGGGAATCCTGAAGTGACACAGATTCAGCTGAGAAATTTACCAACCACAAGAAAACACCTAAGGAGAGAGAAAGGGAGGTAAATGAGAGAAAAGGGGAGGGAACAGTGTAAAGAAGAGTCCTTGAAAACCTGGGGCTGACAGAAGTAGAACTAAAAAGGGGGCCAGGAGAAACAAGCTGAAGCAAAGCACAATCCCCAGCGGGCAGAGGAACAGACAGTGGAAACCCTGCCAGGGGATGAGATAAAGTGACACCAATACCCTAGCTCCTCTGCCCTTGTGATGAAAGGTCAAGCTTATTCAATATTGCATAGCCCCCTGAAATTCTGTCCACTTCTGACAGAGAGTCAGCCTTGTATTGCAGTACTTGCCAGACATGACTAGGCAATCCTCTAAAGGAGGATCAGGCTTATGCTTCAGAGTGTGCCTGTCCTGACCCTGAGGCTCCTGAAGAAAAGACAGACCTATTTCACAGCTGAGTTAGCACCCAGAGTGAATGAGCAACCTTGTGACAAACACCAGTGATTAATTGCACTGCCCCCACTACTAGGAAGACACTGTGAACACAGAGCCTGGATGCTTCCACTTGTCTTCCCCTGAATTGCCATTATCCTGTGCCACAAACAAGCTCAGAGCCCTCCCCATCAAAATCTGCCCCAAAGGAACAAGAAGGGGTGCTCAGGAAAACTGTAAAATGAAGGCACAGCAGCTTCTGTCTGCACAGATCTCAGAGGCAGATAATGCCGTTGTCTACTAAATTTCCCCAAAGAAGAAGCACATCAAAACCAAAGCAACTAAATCAAAGAGGAGAAGCTCATCCTCCAGGAAAGCTTAGAGAGTGAGAAAATCTAACAACCAAGAGAAAATAGTGTAAGATGCTGTAGGGATACAAACTGGTTAAGTGAAAAGAGGATCTCTTTATATCTGCCAGGTTTAAAAAACCCTAATACCCTAGAAAGAAAACACATCAACTACAATGAACTCCCTCAGGAACAAAGCATCTCACAGATAAAAAGAAAATCACCAAAAAGTAACATATAGATTTGGAAATATATGACCTAAGTAATACAGAATTCAAGACTGAACTCCTAAAAATACTCAGAGAGCTCAGGGACACTGGCGAGTACTCAGACCCAGATAAATAATCTCAGAAAGAAAATCTCTGGAAAGAAAACCACATTAACAAACAAATTGAAATTATAAAATAGAATTAAATAGAAATTTAGGAGATTAAACAATGCAATAAAGAAATAAAGTGTGAATTAAATAGCAGAGGAAGCAGGGCTGACTAGATGGAGAAAAGAATTAGTGAAATCAAAGATAAAAGCAGAAATTGAACAACAACAAAAAGAAGATGGAGATTTGAGAACAAAAAATGTATATAATAATTATAAAAACATCTCTACAAGAACTATCTGACTCCATTAGAAAGAACATTAGGCTAATAGACATACTAGAAGAAAAAGAACAAAATTCTAATGAGAGCTTAAGCAAACAAATAATAGATGAGAACTTTACAACTCTATGGGAAGAACTGAAACTCCAAATTCAAGAGGAAACCAGAATCCTTAGCTACATGAATTTCACCAGAACTTCTCCAAGGCACATTATACTGAAAATGTCAAAAATCAAAGAAAGAAAAAATTCTCAAGGCAGCCAGAAAAAAGCATTATAACCTTCAGAAGAAAGTCCATCAGGCTGTCATTAGACTTCTCAGTGGAAAATCTTCAAGCCCAGAGAGAGTGAAATCATATATTCAAAACATTAAAAAGGAGGAACTACCAACCAAAAATAATCAATCTATCCTTTAGATATGAAGGAGGAATATAGGCCTTCTCAGACACATGAAAGCAAAGGGAATTCACCAACAAAATGCCAGTACTCTAGGTAATAGTGAAGGGGGCTACTGAACCTAAAACAAAAAGTCTAAATAAATGGCAAAAAATCGAGACAACAAAAACATAAAAAGGAAAGAAGTAAAAGTTTAAATTCACAAAAGAGAATACAAATTAAAAGTATGCTTAAGAAAAAGAGCCACTACATACAAGAAATGTTCATTTTCATAAACTTTACAATAAATACTCAAAAAACACCCAGAACAAAGACACACTACCAAATAAAAGAGGAAAAAGGGTAAAAGGTCACAGAACACCATCAAGTTATGGAAACAGACAGTAAGAAAAAAACCAAATGAGAAACAGACACTTAACAACAAAAAACCAGAAGACAAATTGACCACAGAAAATCTTCATATATCAATCATCACTTTAAATGTAAATGAACTGAACTCACCAATAAAAAGAAAGAGTAGCTGGCTAAATTAAAAAACAAAACCCATCTATATTCTATCTCCAAGAGATATACCCTAGCCATAAGGACAAACACAAACTCATAATGAATGAGTAGAAAACAATATTTCAAACAAATTACATCCAGAGAAAGTAAAAGTAGCCATACTTATATCTGATGAAATATACTTCAGAACAAAAAAACTAATAAAAGGCAAAAATGGATGTTTCATGATGATAAAAGGGACAGTACAAGAACAATAAGACATGACACTTATCAATATATATGTCCCCAACCAGGAAGCACAAAATTTATAAAGAAAATACTTAAAGATCTAAAATGTGAAACTGACAAAAAACAAAATTATAGTAGAGGGCCTAAAAACCCTCTTGACAGTCATGGACAGATTATCCAAACAGAAAATAAGAAAATATCAGCTCTAAATGATATATTACAACAATTAACACATAATTGATATTCCCTAGACACTCCATTCTACAATACAAGACTATACATTCTATTTTAGTGCACAAAGAACATTTTCAAAGATAGAGCATAGACTGAAACACAAAACTAGCCTCAGCAAATTCAAGAAAATTGAAATGATTCAAAGCACCCTCTCAGATAACAAAATCTTGAAATTAGAGATCAACAGCATGAATACATGGAGATTAAACAGCATGTTATTGAAAAGTGGCTGGATCAAAAAACAAATAAAAGAAGAGATTAGAAAACACATAGAAACAAATGACAACGAAAATATAATGTATCAAAAATATTGGGGTGCAACAAAAGCAGTACGAAGAAATGAATTTATATCATTATCAGTCTATCTCAAGAAACAAGAAATAGCCCAAGTGAAAAACTTAACTCTTCACCTCAAAAAAGTAGAAAAAGAACAATAAAAGCCCAAAGTCAGCAGAAGGAAGGAAACAATAAAAATTAGAGAAGAACCAGGTGAAATAAAGAACAGAAAAACAATAGAAAAACATTAATGCAATGAAAAGCTGGTTCTTTGAAAAAAATCAGTAGGATTGATAAACCCTTTACTAGGATTACCAAGGCGCAAAGAGAAAAAACAGAAGTAACCAAAATTAGAAATGAAAAAAAGAAATTACCACTGATACCACAGAAATATGAAGGATAATAAGAAAATATTTTGAAGGACTATATGCCATCAAATTTAAGAACCTTGAATAAATGGACATATTTGTAAAAACATATAGTCTACTTAGACTGAACCAAGAAGAACTGGACAATCTAAGTAGACCAATCAACAGTAAGGAAATTGAAACAATCATTCAAAACCTCCCCAAAGGCAAAATCCCAGGACCAGATGGTCTCATCAATGAGTTTTATCAAGCATTCAAAGAGAAACTAATACTTATTCTCTTCAAACACTTGCAAAAAAATAAAGAAGAAGCCATATTTCATATCTCTTATCATGAGGCCAACATAACCTTAAAAACAAAGCCTTGTAATGATAACAGAAGAAACAAAACAAAACAAAACTATAGGCCATCATCTCTAATGAAAGCAGATGCAAAAATCTTAAATGAAATACTAACTAATGGACTTCAGGACAAAATGGCGCCTGGAGAGGAGGTCCCGAAAGCCTCTCCCAGAAAACACAATAGAACAGCCACCCAGGAGCCAAGAAAGAGGACCCTAGGTGACAAAAAACGGCAACTGAGACATCCACGCATTGCAAGTAAGCACCTAAGGTTTGGAGAGAAAGGGGCGAGTGGGAGAGAGGGGAGCGAGCAAAGACGGATTGCAACAAGACCTGATCATGGCTGACTGCAGTGCATGGGAGGGGAGAAGCCAAGAGGCAACAAGAGGAAAAGCCCTAGCAAAGTGGCAGGACAGTGGGAATCCATTGGGGAACTAGGCTGGGGAGCTGGAATTTGGAGCAGTGAGTTGGGGACACACTATGGGAGCCAGCCTCTGGACCTCTTGAGTGGTAGCAGGACTGAGCTAGGACTCTGAACTGTAGAGACGACATCTTGGCTCTAGGTTCCCTTGGGACCCACAGCACATGCGTGTGCGGCTCCTGCACAGGGCTGCCGTTCCTAGTCCCGGACAGCTGCGGAGGTGGACCAGCTACCTTCCTACCACAGAGTCAGACCCAAAGCTTCGGACTTCTGTGCATGCCTGTTCATGCGCCCCTGGGTCCTAAAAGCAGTGCGAGCCTGCAGACCCTGCCCCACATTTTGCCACGGAAGCAGGCCCGGGAAGAAAGGTGGATTTGATAGCATTCACCCCAGCCAGCATGAGCAGCCTTGGCCCACATCACCCAGCTTCCCCAGCATAGGGCAGAAGGTGCAGCTGCCCCGGTGTGCCTTTTTTTGGCCTCTCCCCTTTCCTAAAACCTTCCCAACCAACTAACTAATTACAGGAAGTGCAGGGACCATGATAGATGAGCACTGCCTCCAAACGTAACAGGAAACCAGAAATAAGAAATAAATAACCCCTCTCTCTCCCAAAACTTGCCCCCACCCAGTACCACCTCATGTCTGCCCTACAGCAAGACACCACAAAAGTACCAATCTGGGTTCCTGGGCACTATGAACATAATGCCTTCATATCAAAGAGGAAGAACCCAGCAGACAGGATGAATTCCTTAAAAACTAAAATTCCTCAGAAAGAACAGGAAATTTATCAAGAAAGCTTCTTAGATCTAGAAGATTCTGAATTAAGTGACAAGAGATTTTAAAGTAACCATTCTAAAGGCTCTGAGAGAAATGAAAACAAACTGGGAGAGCACCATGGCTGACAAAAACAACATAAAAAAGGACATGAATGACATAAAAAAGGAACTTCATGAACAAAAGGAACAATTTAACAAAGAAATTAAAAACATAAGGAAGATTGAGAGGGAAATGCAAGAGATAAATAATACAATAAAAGAAGTGAGAATGAAATAACCGCCATAGAAAACAGGGCCAACCAGATGGAGGAAAGAATTAGTGATATCGAAGATCAGAACATGGAAACAGCTCAGAAAGAGGAAGAGAGGGAATATAGAACCAAAAGGTTTGAAAGAACTCTACAAGAACTATCTGACTCCATGAGACAAAACAACATCAGGATAATAGGAATAGAAGAAGGGGTAGAGCATTCTACAGAGATCATACTCAAACAAATAGTAGATGAGAATTTTCCAAACCTATGGAAAGATCTGGAACCCCAGGTTCAAGAAGAAAACAGGTCCCCTAGATACCTGGACCCTAACAGATCTTCTCCAAGACACATGGTACTAAAGATGTCCAAAACTAAAGACAAAGAAACAATTTTCAAGGCAGCCAGGGAAAAAAGAACTATAACCTTTAGAGGAAAACCCATCAGACTGGCATCATATTTCTCAGCAGAAACTCTGCAAGCAAGGAGGGAGTGGAATCAAATATTCAAAAATTTAAAAGAGAGGAACTTCCAGCCAATAAATTATCCAGCAAAATTATCTTTCAGATATGTAGTTGGAATAAAGACCTTCTCAGGCACCCAAAAGCTGAGGGAATTTGCCAGCACAAGGCCAGCACTCCAAGAAATACTGAGGGAGGCTCTTCGACCTGAAACAAAACATCAGCGAAAATGGGATAACGTTGGGGCAACAAGAAAAAAACAAAAATAAAACAAAAAGAAACAAAGATGTAAGTAATGGCCACAGGAAATCCTCACATATTGATCATCACTCTAAATGTTAATGAACTGAACTCACCAATAAAAAGACACAGAGTAGCAGACTGGATTAAAAAACAGAATCCATCCATATGTTTTCTCCAAGAAACACACCTCAGCCATGAGGACAAACGCAGACTCAGAGTGAAAGGATGGGAAAAAATACTTCAAGCAAATGGTAACCAGAGAAAAGCAGGAGTTGCCATACTGATATCTAATGAAATAAACTTTAGGTTGAAAAAGATAGTAAAAGACAAGGATGGACATTACATAATGATGAAAGGCACAATACAACAACAAGAAGACTTGACACTAATTAATATACATCCTCCCAACCAGGATGCACCAAAATATACAAAGAAACTACTAACAGATTTGAAAGGAGAAACTGATGAACACACAAGCATTGTGGGAGACTTAAACACCCCGCTAACAGCCATGGACAGACCATCCAAACAGAAAATAATTAAGGAAACAACAGCTATAAATGACACATTATAGCAATTGGACATCATTGACATTTACAGGACACTTCATCCAGCAAAAAGAGACTACACCTTCCTTTCTAGTGCACATGGAACATTCTCAAGGATAGAACATATGCTGGGACATAAAAGTACCCTCAGCAAATTCAAGAAGATCAAAATCATACCAAATGTATTCTCAGACCACAAGGCTTTGAAATTGGAGATCAACTATAAAAGGAAAGCAGAAAAAACCACATATACATGGAGATTAAAAAAGGACTGGATAAAAGAACAAATAAAAGATGAGATTAAAAAATATATAGAAATTAATGACAATGAAAATACAACATACCAGAATTATTGTGACACAGCTAAAGCGGTAGTAAGAGGGAAATTTATATCATTACAGGCCTATCTTAAGAAACAAGAAAAACCACAAGTAAACATCTTAACATCCCATCTTAAAGAACTAGAAAAAGAAGAGCAGACAAAACCCAAAGTCAGCAGAAGGAAAGAAATAATAAAAATCAAAGCAGAGCTAAACCAATTAGAGAACAGAAGGACAATAGAAAAAATTAATCTTACGAAGAGCTGGTTCTTTGAGAAAGTCAACAAAATTCAGAAACCCCTGGCTAGACTAATCAAAGGATGAAAGGAAAGGACACAAATATCCAAAATTAAGGGGAGAAATTACCACTGATACCACAGAAATACAAAGGATTATAAGAAAATATTATGAAGAACTTTATGCCACTAAATTTAACAAACTGGAAGAAATGGACAGGTTTCTAGAAACTTATAGCCTACCAAGACTGAACCAAGAAGAACTGGATAATCTAAGCAGATCAATTGATAGTGAAGAGATTAAAATAACTATCCATAATCTCCCTAAAGGTAAAAGCCCTGGACCAGATGGTTTCACCAACGAGTTCTACCAAGCATTCAAAGAAGAATTAATGCCTATCCTCCTCAGACTCTTCCAAAAAATTGAAGAGGAAGCAATACTTCCTAACTTATTCTATGAGGCCAACATTACTCTAAAGCAAAACCTGGCAAAGACAACACAAAGAAAGAGAACTATAGATCAATATCTCTGATGAACACAGATGCAAAAATTCTAAACAAAACATTAGCAAACAGAATACAACAATGCATCAAAAAGATCATACATCAAGATCAAGTGGGATTTATCCCAGGAGCACAAGGATGGTTCAACATACAAAAATCAATTAATATGATACACCACATAAACAAAAACAAAGATAAAGACCATATGTTCATTTCAATTGATGCAGAAAAAGCTTTTGACAAGATACATCATCCATTTATGATCAAAACACTAAATAAAATAGGTATAGAAGAAAAATGTCTCAACCTAATAAAGGCCATATATGACAAGCCCTCGGCTAACATCATACTGAATGGGGAAAAGCTGAAGCCTATTCCCCTAAAATCAGGAACAAGACAGGGGTGCCTCCTGTCACCACTGCTATTTAATATAGTACTGGAAGTTCTAGCCTCAGCTATCAGGCAAGAGAAAGGAATCAAAGGTATCCAAATTGGGAAAGAAGAGGTCAAATTGTCACTATTTGTGGATGACATGATCCTTTATATAAAAAATTCCAAAGATTCCACCAGGAAACTATTAGAAACAATTAACGAATATAATAAAGTCACAGGATACAAAATTAATGTAAAACAATCAACAGCATTCCTAAATACAAACAACGAATTCACAGCAAAAGAAATGAGGGAGTCAATTCCCTTTGCTATCACAACAAAAAGAATGAAATACCTGGGAATTAACTTAACAAAGAACGTGACAGACTTATACACAGAAAACTATAAGACATTTTTGAAAGAAATTGAAACAGACTTTAAGAGGTGGAAAAATATCCCCTATTCATGGATAGGAAGACTTAACATTGTTAAAATGGCCATTCTGCCCAAAGCAATCTACAGATTTAATGTAATACCCATCAAAATCCAACAATCATACTTTCATGAAATAGATAAAAGAATTAGTAAATTTATATGTAACCGTAAAAGACCTCGGATTGCCAAAGCAATAATACATAAAAAGAATAAGGCTGGTGGCTTTACATTCCCTGACATCAATTTATATTACAAAGCATCAATAGTCAAAACAACTTGCTATTGGCAGAAGAACAGAAATATAGACCAATGGAATAGAACTGAAAACCCAGAAATACACCCACAAACTTATGGACAAATAATTTTCGATAAAGGAGCAAAAAACATACAATGGGAAAAAGACAGCCTCTTTAGTAGGTGGTGCTGGAAAACTGGAAAAACATATGCAAAAGAATGAACTTGAGGGGGAGGAGAAGACAAGATGGCAACTGGAGAGGAGGTCCCTAAAGCCTCTCCCAGAAAACACAATTGAACGGCCATCCAGGAGCCAAGAAAGAGGACCGTGAGTGACAAACTGTCTGTTGAGAAATCCACAAATAGCAAGTAAACACCTGAAGGTTGGCGAGAAGGGGGCGTGTCACGGAGAGGGAAGGAAGCAGAGATGTACCACTCAGGATGCGATCCCTGCTGACTATTCGGAGCTGCGCAGTTTGGGGGAGGGGAGAGAGAGTGGGGAGCTGGGAAAGGAAGGAGTTTGGGAGCCAGCCTCTGGAACTTTTGAGTGGTAAAAGGGCTGAGCGAGGACTCTGAACTGCAAAGATGACACCCCAGCTCTAAGCCCCCTGGAGACCTACACAGGGCTGCAGTTCCTATTCCCAGCCTGCTGCAAAGGCTACCCTGCTGTCTCAGGCCAGGCCCACAGCTTTGGACTTATGGAGCAGGCACTTCCTCATGCACCCCAGGGTTCTGAAATCAGTGTGAGCCCTTAGACAGCCAGGTACTGAATCAGGGCTGGGAAGAAAGAATGATTTGATAGCTTTCACCCCAGCTAGCAAAAACAAGCCCCAGCAAAGTGCTTGAAACAGCTTCTCCAGCAAAGGGCAGAAGGCAGAGCTGCCTTTGGAAAGCCTTTTGTTGGTCTCTCTCCAGGACAAAAGCGCATAGCCTCCAAACGCAGTAGGAGATCAGAAACAAGAAACAAACAGACCCCTCTCCCCAAAAACTTGACCCCCAGTGCCACCTAGTGTCTGCCCTACAGCAAGACACCACAAAAGCAATAATCTGGGCACTGAACATAAAGCCCTCATGTCAAAGAGGAAGAACCCAGTGGACAGGATGAATTCCTTAAAAACTAAAACTCCTCAGAAAGAGCATGAAATTTACCCAGAAGATAGCCTGTTACAACTGGAAGATTCTCATTTAAGTGATGGAGAATTTAAAGAAGCCATTCTAAAGGCTATGAGAGAAGTGAAAACCTATTAGCAGAACACCATAGTTGAGACAAATAATATAAAAAAAGATATAAACATAGAAAAGGGACTCTGTGAACAAAAAGAACAATTTAACAAAGAAATTCAAAACATAAGAAGGATTGAGATGGAAATACGAGAACTAAATAATAAGATAAAAGAAGTGAGAAATGAATTAACTGCCATAGGAAACAGGACCAACCAGATGGAGGAAAGAATTAGTGATATTGAAGACCAGAACAAGGAAACAGCTCAGAAAGAACTTGAGCTGTGAACTCTCTCCTTAAACAAAAATTAACTCAAAATGGATTAAAGACCTTCATATCACACCTGCAACAATAAACTGTATAGAAGAAAACATTGGTACTAAACTTATACACCTAGGAGTCAAGTAGGACTTCACGAACCTGACCTCAAAGGCAAGGGAAGTAAAAGCACAAATAAATTAATGGGATTATATCGAACCAAAAATCTTCTGCACAGCAAAAGAAACCATCAACAAGGCAAAGAGACAGCCATCTGAATGGGAGAAAATATTTGCAAATAATGCATCAGATAAGGGTCTAATATCTAAAATATATAAAGAACTAATAAGACTTATCAACAAAAAAAACAAACAACCCAATTAAAAAGTGGGCAGAAGAACTAAACAGACACTTCTCCCACGAAGAAATACAAATGGCCAGCAGACATATGAAAAAATGCTCATCCTCATTTGCTATCAGGGAAATGCAAATCAAAACCACAATGAGATACCACCTCACACTTGTTAGAATGGCTGTTATCAACAAGACAAGGAATAACAAGTGCTGGAGAGGATGTGGAGAGAAAGGAACTCTCGTACACTGCTGGTGGGAGTGCAAACTGGTACGACTGCTGTCGAAGGCAGTGTGGAGGTTCCTCAGAAAATTGGGAATGGAGTTACTATTTGACCCAGCAATCCCCCTTCTGTGCATCTCCCAAAAGACTTGAAAACCTTTGTCCGCAAAGACTTATGTACGCCAATATTTATTGTAGCACTGTTCACAGTGGCCAAAACATGGAAACAATGAAAATACCCTGTGACAGATGACTGGATAAAGAAGCTGTGGTACATATACACAATGGAATATTACTAAGGTATAAGAAAAGATGAAATATTGCCATTTGCAACAAAATGGATGGACCTGGAGATCATCATGCTTAGTGAAATAAGCCAGACAGAAAAAACAAAGATCTGTATGACTTCACTCATATGTGGAACATAAAACTGAAAGTAACAAAGAGAAAAGAAATGAACAAAAACACAAACAACACATGGACACAATCAATATTTCAATGGTTATTTGGGAACGAGTGGATTAAGGAGGGGAGAAGTGGGAGGGGGTGGGAGAGTAGGGAGGGGAAGCTAAATATAAGGTGATGGAAAGAGAACTTACACTGGGTGGTGAACTTATTATACAACAAGTTGACTATGCACTGTAGAATTGTATGCCTGAAACCTATGTAATCCTTGCTAACAAATGTCACCCCAATAAGTCTAACAATAAAAATGAATTTAAAAAAAGAAATACTAACTAATAACTACACCAATGTATTGAAAATATTATATATGACGATCCAGTGGATTCATCTTATGAACACAAGGATAGTTCAACATATGCAAATTAATCAATGTGATACACAACATAAACTAAAAGATAAAAAAACATACTATCATATCAATTGATGCAGAAAAAGCATTTGACTAGATACATCATCTATTTATGACTAAAACAATGAAATGGTATAGAAGGTAAGTACCTCAACATAATATAACAGACTTTCTGCTAATATTTTACTGAAAGGGGAAAAACTAAATTCTATTTTTCTCAAAATCTGAAACAAGACAGGATTGTCTTCTGTCACCACTGCTTTTCAGTATATAGTACTGGGAGTTCTTGCCAGAGCAGTCGGAGAAGAGAAAGGAATAAAAGGCATCCAAATAGAGATAGTAGAAGTTAAAACTGTAACTTATTGCAGGTGAAATGAATCTTTATGTAGAAAATTCTAAAGACTACAAAAAAACGTGTTAGAAACAATAAACACATATAGTAACGTTACAGGATACAAAATCAATTTACAAAAAATCAATTACATTTCTCTATATCAACAATGAAACTTCAGAAAAAGAGAGAAACAAACAATTCATTTTGAGATTAAAACAAAAAATAAATAAAATACCTAGGAATAAACTTAATGAAGACCTTAACACAGTGGTTCTCAACCTTCCAAATGCTGCAATCCTTTAATACAGTTCCTCATGTTGTGGTGACCCCCATAAAATTATTTTTGTTGCTACTTCATAACTAATTTTGCTATTGTTATGAATTATAATGTAAATATCTGATATGTGTTTTTTGATGATCTTAGGCGACCCCTGTGAAAGGGTCATTCAAACCCCAAAGTAGTCTTGACCCACAGGTTGAAAACCACTGCCTTAATAGACTTATATACTGAAAACTCTAATATACTATCAAAAGAAATTGAAGAGTATCCGAAGAAATAGGAAGATAGTCAATGTTCATAGACTGAAAGAATCAGCACAGTTAAAATATCTGTATTACACTACGAAATATAGAGATTCAAGCAATTTCCATCAAAATCTCACATTATTTCTAGAAATAGATAAAAGTATCATCAGATTTGTGTGGAACCACGAAAGACTCCAAATTACCAAAGCAATCCTACCTAAAAAGAAAAAGGCTGGAGGCATGACACTCCCCAATTTCAATCTATTCTACACAGCATCAATAATCAAGACAGCTTGATATTGGCAGAAAAACAGACACATCGACCAATGGAAGAGAACCCAAACCCTGGAAATAAACCCACAAATATATGGACAGATAATTTCTCGAAAAGGTGCAAAAAATATAAAATGGGAAAGTATAAAATTGGTAATTGGTGCTGCAAAAATTTAAAAAATTAAAAAAAAGCAAATGCAAAAAATTAATCTGAATTGCAAACTGCCACCATATACCAAAATTAACTCAAAATGGATTAAACACCTCCACATAAGATCCAACACAATAAACTGTAATGAAGAAAAACATAGGTACTAAACTTATGTACCTCAAGCTCAAGAAGGACCTTATGAACCTGACTAAGGGAAGTAAAAGGAAACAAATGGATAGGACTATATCAAACTAAAAAGCTCAGCAAAAAACCCCACCAACAAAGCAAAGAGACATCCAATGGAATAAAGAAAATACAAACCATGCCTCTGATAAGGCCTAATTTCTAAAATATGTAAAGAACTTATACAACACAACAATAGAAAACAAACAAACAAACAACCCAATTAAGAAATAGGCAGAGGACCTGAATAGACACTTCTTCCAGAGGACATATACATAGCCAACACATATATTTAAAAAAATGTTCAACTTCACTAGCTATTAGGGCAATGCAAATCAATACCAAAATGAGATATCACTTCACACCTGTTCAAATGGCTATAATAAGCAAGACAAGGAATGACAAGTTTTGGAGAGGGTGTAGAGTAAAAGGAACTCTCATTCAACCACTGTGCAGGGCAGTATGGAGGTTCCACAGAAAATTAAGAATAGAGTTACCATATGATCTGACAATCCTGCTTCTGGGTATCTACCCAAACCATTTGAAAACCTTAGTTCACAAAGTTATATGCACCCCAATGTTCATCTCAACACTTCACACTTCACAGTGGCCAAATCATGGAAACAGCCTAAATGTTTTTTGATAGATGACTGGCTAAAGAAGTTTTGATACATATACACAATGAAATATTACTCATCCATAATAAAAGACAAAATAGGGTCATTTATGACAACATGGATGGATCTTGAGACTATTATGCAAAGTGAAATAAGTCAGACAGAAAAAAACAAGAATTATATTTCACTTATTTGTGGAACACAATGCTGAAAAAGCACAAACAAAAACTCATGGACACAATCAATAGTTTAGTGGTTTGTGGTTATCTGATGGCACGGTGGGAGTGAGGTGGGAGAGGAAGGAAGGGGAATCAAATATACGGTGATTTAAAGAGAACTGACTCTGGGTGATGAACACATAACATAACCCATAGATGATGTGTTGTAGAATTGTACACCTGGAACTGATGTAATTTTTACTAATCAATGTTGCCCCAGTAAAACTAACAAAAAAAGAGAAGTTTTCAGAGTTGTCATTCTTATCTTGTTTTTGATCTTAGGATAAACACCTTCAAATTTTCTCCATTGAGTATAACGTTACCTATTCATTCACCATATATGGCCTTTAGTATGTTGATGTATATTATCTTTGTAGAGAATCTATTAAGAGTTTTTATGATGAAAGGATGTTGTATTTTATCTAATGTTTGTGGATGTACTGAAATGATTATGTAATTTTCATCTTTAATTTTATTAATATGATATAATTCACCCACTTTCAGTTTCAAAGATAGATGGATTTCTTCGCTGTCCTAATACGCTTTTCAGAGGCACCTTTTTTTTTATTGGTTTTGTGTGTTTTATTAGTTGTGATTTGAAAGAAAGAGGGAAAAAATCTCTAATGCTTTCATAATGCTAATCTTACTTTCATTGCACAATTTTTAAAATGAATATGGTATAATTGTTATCTTTGCTCCTAAGGTACTCTAAGCATGATATTTTAATTATTTTGACTTTTTTTAGGTTCTTTGTATTTGATTTACTGCAGTTTGAACAGTAGATACCAAGGTATAATTTTTCTTTTTTGTATTATTCTGGGTGTTCTTTGAGCTTCCTGTAGTTTAGTGTCTGTCATTAATTTACTTAATTATCAGTCAAATTTCTTTCAAATATTTCTCCTGTTCCTGTCTCTTCTGTTCTTGCATTCTCATTACATGTCTGTTATATCTTATGCAATTTTCTCAACATTTTTGGATATAATTTTTCTATTTTTATTATTCTTTACATTTACTTTTAAGTTTTCAAAATGTATATTTTCATATCTTTCAGCTCCCTAATTATTTCCCAACATACTGATAAGTTTATCAAAGGCATAGTTCATTTCTGTTAAAAATGTTTTATACTTCTAGAATTTCTTTTTGATTAGTTGTAGAGTTTCCATTATTCACCTACTTAAATATTTATCTGTTCTTATATGCTGTTTATATTTTTTATTATAATTCATGGTATATTTGTCAGAATTATTCTAAATTTCTGGTTTGATAACTGCAAAACACCTGTTACAGGTTAATTTGAGACTTGGTTCATCTCTTCAAACACTGTTGTTGGTTTTTTTTCAATTTGTATTCTGTGTAATTTTTTTTATATGGAAAGGTAGAAATAATATGAATGTAAAAAGGACCAAGGTGACTATCTTTAGTATAAGACTCTATATTTATTGGCTAGGAGCCTGGCAGTGTTTATTGTTTGCTATAGATATGTGTCAGAGACTAATATTTTTTCTATTGTGTTTCTGTTAGTCTCTCCTGTTGCTTTTAGGCATCTTTAAAGATATTCTTAAATAAAATCTGAGCCTTGGTATTTTATTCAGCTCTCATTTTTTGTTATTATACAGAATTTCTATTAATGTAGTAGTAAGAGGAGAGAGAAGTGTTTTCTAATCTGATGATTAGGTATATAACTTTTTGTGAGCCTAGGTCCATGGACAGTGACTTTGAAAAGTGTTTCTTAGATTTTTCCTCCTCTCCTTTTAAGTAGAAAGAAAGAGTAGATGAGGCTGGAGTTAGGTATATTTACTTTCCCATGTCAGTAGGCTAGAGTAAAATACCAGGGGTGCCAAAATAATGTTAAACTTTTTAAGAGATATCAACATTGCTCAAGTAGTAGTTTGCCATAATCAGAAGTGTCTGAATGCTGATGGTAACAACTTTGAAAACCTCTGGTAATTACAGAAGTCAAACATGACTTGTATCCATCTTTTGTTATCAGTATATATTGAGTATTATATTTTAATAGTTTTTTTTTCTTAAACTTTGAATACATTTGTTTGGCACCCTCTGTAATTTACTTTGAAGGAAGGCATTTTTTTTTTTTTAAGAATAGAGTTTTCTGAGTATATTTAATTTGTTTTATCATCTCTCACTGAAAGCAGGAAGAAAGTTTTCTCTGATCTTCAGTTTGAATACTTAGTAGAGCTGGTGGAGGAAAAACTCAGTATCCTGTGTAGGTTCTCATAAGGCTGAGCACCCAAAGGATTTATCTCTCAATCTAGCCATTCTCAATCTCTATCTGTTGGTCAGTATCCTCTCATGTTCCACTGTGAATAAGCTGAAGTACTCTGTTTTATCATTTGACTCTCCAGATATGAAGGTGGTGGTTTGCACTGTGACCTCAATTCTCTAACAGATTCAAGAGATTTTTATTTTAAAATTTATAGCTTTCTTTATTGTTTTGAGCATGTAAGTAATATATTCCATGCTATATGCATGTCAGACTAGAAAGCAAATACTGACTGTTATAATTTAATATTTTATTTTTTTCTATGATGTTCTCCAATTCCAGTAAGATGTGTTTAAGTGTGCACTTGATTTTATTTATGCTGCCTAGATATGTTGTACCTCTTTAATAGAAATATTTATCTTTCTCTTAAATTATGGAATTATCCCCAGATTAGAACTTTTTATGTATTGCATTTGTTTTATTGTGTTCTGTTTACAAAATATTCTGGAACACTGATTGTGTTGGTCCTGATACTTCTATCCATCATCTCTTTTAACCCCTTTTCTCATAATTAGCTCTGCTTTAAGCATCTGCACAATTTCTTTGAATCAATTAGTCAGTTATAGACTGCTTTCTTCAGCTGACTATAATGAGCTGTTATCCCATTGAATTACTAAATTTTTCTTTTATAATTATTCTAGTTATTCATATCAACTCTACTTATATTTTTATATTTTCTTATTCTTCAGTTACAAATGCTATTTTTATATCTATTTAGTGATTTAAGCAGTAACTTTGTAGCCTCCACCAGATGATGGTGTTACTTCTCATTCTTGTTAAATTAATTATGTTGTTTATTGTGCCCACTACCTCTTCCAAATAGAATTTTAAATCTATTTATTATTTTATTTTTATTGTAATTTTACTTTACAAGAATTTGATCATACTTGGAGACTTAGAAAACCTGCAGAATAAAGAATTTTTTATAAAGCATATTAAGTTTATTCCAATTTAAACATCTTGAAATTATAATGATAAAGAATCAGTTTTGATTTAATTCTGAGGCTTGGGAATTCATGCACAGGAAAATCATTACAAATTTGAATTACAAACCTTAATTAAGAAATGCTTGAGGTTTCAGTTTCTAACAGGTAATATTTTAATATTCTATTAAACTCTTGAATAGTGTCAAGACTTATTATTTTTCTAACTTCTAATAGAAAAATTTTTATTTTACAAGAATTGACAATATATTGAGGCTTCAGATTCTGAGAAGTTACCTGAGGTATAACATTTGTATGACAGGTAGTCCACCTGAATCTCCTGTTCTTACATTTGGACCCTCAGTTTATTTCCCTGGACTTGATGTATAATCTGACTACATCTTGATTCTGGGCAGCATCAGTAAGAACTTATTCTACAGCTATTAATTTTTCTTATTCTCTACTACAGGAAATTTTTTTCTGCCTCTCACAAGCTCAGCAATGTTGCCATTTTAATTTATATAGCATTTTAATGTGATGATGTTTGAAAAGCCTAGTTGTGCACTTAGCCTTCTATGTGGCCAAAAATCATAATCTCTTTTCATATATAATTTTGATTTGACTATGTGGCCAAAAAGTCATTTTGTAAAAAAATTTTACACTGTCTTTATTCTTAAAATAGCATCCTGGTAAAATAAAAAAAGCAAGACCTCTTTAATAAAGCATTCTTTATTGAATACTCGATTATAATTGTGTACTCATAGGAAACCTTTAATTTTTGGATTTAATTAAAAATGGCAATGTAAAATACCACCTTTTCTTGTCTTTTTTCATCATCTAAAAGAAACATGAAAAAAAATTAATTCTTATTATTGATAAAATAAGAGACAAGAGTACCAATGAGACATAATATACAAGACCAGTTATGTCTATGTGGGGCCTAGTACAATATTAAAATGTGTGACTTTTTATTGAAATTATTATGAGTTTTAAGAAAGTATTGACAACACATTAAATCAAGCACCAGATGTTTTTAAGCTGGGGTACTGTGCTCTTACACAAGCACAATGCCTACATAATTGGCTCTGATAATATAATATATGCAAAAGGGCTTCTTTATGTGATGTTAAAATAAAGCAGACAAAGCTCTGTTTTATAGACTTTTACACATTACGTAACCGCTTTGAGCCTTAGATATTTTTATATATAAAATGAGGAAAATAATTTAGCTAATGATTTGGGTGATTAGATGAGAAATTTTGGAAGAGTCTATGGCATGTAGTAAGTGATACATTAACGTTAGCTACTACTTTTTATGTAAACAAATTATTATAACTTTTTAAATTATTGAAGATTACACAAAAAGATAAAAACTTTCCAAAACTTTTCTCTAAGACTTAGAAAAAAATAAAAATTTAATATATTTTTTACCAAAATACATTTTAAATAGATAAAATATTTATGTGTAATAATAAAATCATGAAATAGCTAGGTGAAAACTCTTTATTTTTAAATAAACTTGACATGCAAAAAACTGTTCAAATTATGCCTTAAAGCTAGACTAGAAAATGACAAAATTTTTTATACAATAAAAAATGTTTTGTGTGTGACAAAATCACAAGAAAAAGTAAATAAAAATATAGAGTAATGAGTTGCTAAACAATAGGGTTATGTTCTTAAAACAGCGTTGTTAGGCAATTTTACCATTGTGTAAACACTATGGAGTGCACTTACACAAAACTGAGAGTATGGCTTACTATCCACCTAAGCTGTATGTTGTAGCCTATTACTCCTAGGCTAAAACACTGTATAGCATGTTGCTGCACAAAAAATTGGGAGATTAAATGAAGCCCAAGCGATAATGATACAATCAAGAGATTTGGTTACCAAAAAGTGTATGAAGCTATTGCCAAAGTATTACAGCATTCTCTTTTACAGCAAACTATTTTAGTAAGTAGAAAGGGTACACTCTACAATTATAATAAAAGTATAGTATGGTATAGTAAATATGCAACCCAGTAACAGTTATTTGTTGTTATTATCAGGTATTATTTACTGTACATAATTATTTGTGCTCTATGTTTACATGACTGGCAGCACAGGAGGTTTGTTTACACCAGTATTATCACTAGAAACATGATTAATGCATTGTGCTATGGTGGCTATGATATTTCTAAGCAAAAACAAATTTTCAGCTTCATTATAATCTTATGGGACCACCATCTTGGATGCAGTCTATCATTGACCGAAAACGTTATTTTACAGATAAGTGTACTTAAAACTATCAATGTTTTGCAAAGGGCAAAATTTATGTAATAGATATAATATTTCTTCAAATAAATAACCATTATCTGTCTAAAAACTTGAATATATTATCATAGTGTGAGCTGCATGTCTATTTCTTTTATTGTAAAATCTTTACTTTTTGCATAATTTTATTAAATAAGAATAAACTAAAATTTTTCCAATTGCTTAAGCAAATATTAATGTAACAGTATCAGATAATATGTAATGAGCAAGAATGAAAAGAAATAAAAGCATGCATTTGCTTAAATAATGTAAATTTATATTTATTTAAATTTGAGCATATGTATAAAAACATAAAAACTTTTTTGATACAGAATTTTAGTTATATCACCATATATATTGTCACAAAATTTGCACAGCTATATGAGGAAATGTGTCCTTTCAGAAGTTAGTGTTATAGCTAAAAATAAAAATTTCTAAAATTTTAATCAGTACATGGTTGATTAAATAAATTGTGTTATATCTGTATGTCATTGATTACTAAGCAGTCATTTGAAAAATAATGGCATTTATCTTAGCTAATGAAAAATACCCAAAAATATCCCCACTAAAATAAATAAAATGTTGAGAATGCACCCACCTCTCTTACTGTTTAGTATTTCCTTAGAAGTATTAGGCAAGGCAATTGAATCAAAGAAAACAATTAGAAATATTAAAATGTATAATAGATAGAAAAATAAAATGAAGGTTTCCTGATGGTGCAGTGACTAGACTTTGGCACTCTCAACACTGTGCCCTGGGATCGATTCCCAGCCAGGGAACCACCAAAAACAAACAAACAAACAAACAAACAAACAAATAAAATGATCTCTACATGCAAATCACATAAATAATGAAACAAATATTCAATTGTATAGCAAATAAAATTAATAAAAAACAATAGCATCCACATGTAGAATCAGTTATACAACATTAAATCCCCATTTTTAAAAGCTACATATAAATATACAACTCTAAAGTAAATTGAATGAGAAGTTTGCTGGATTTATATGAAGAAACTTTAAAACATTCTTTCCTGGGCGACACACAAACAAGATTAAACCAATGAAAAGACTTAATTTTCTCTTTGAGGTTATGAGGACATGTGAGATGCCATTTTTTTCTCAAATTAGACTAAAAACATAATTTTTATAGGAGCTTTTTGGTTTGTTTTTAAATACAAGTTTTTCTACTGTTCATTTAGAGGGATAAACTACTGTTAAAACTAGCTAGGAAAACCACAAGAGTAGAACAAAACTACCTCAGCAGTAAACATTTGAAGAGCCTCTATTATTAAAAGAGTGTGTTACCTACACTCATGGAGAGAAAGTGATTGTTGAAAAACAAAAAATCTAGAATTTTAAGCAAAAATATTATACAATTTTTATGTGACACATGACATTTCAAAGCACTGGAGTAGAGTTGGACTTAAATTAAATAATGTTAGAATGTTTAAATAGCCATATAGAAAAAAGTAAAATTGGATTTATGGTTCATATTGTACATCTTGATAAAGTCCAAACACATATGGTATAAATGTAAGAAAATACAACATAAATAATAGCAATAAATATAAATTAAATATTTTTATGTGGGTACAAAAATCTTCATCTTTAAATCAAACTTCAAAAGATTGACAAATCTAAGTAAATTTTTATGCAGTACCTAAAAATAAGTAGGCAAGAACCAAAGACCAAAAATAAGTCACAAATAAATATTTTCCAGTTATACATTGTAATATGTAATAACTTACTAGCCACCAAAGAAAAACTCAAACATGCAATAAAAAAATTAGCAAAATACATAAAGGGAATATTATTAAAAATAGATAACCAATGAACCTTAAATATAAAAAAATTTGCTCAACATTTTGAACAACAAAAAACTATAAACTAAAAAGGCAATTAGATACCCTATCTCTCCTATCAAAATCTCAAACACATACTCTTTTGTAGGCTGACCAGACATACCATTTTAAATGGGACAGAAAACAATGGTTCTGTTGTTTTTCAAATGGTATGTATGATCAGCCTACTGACATGAAATTAGCCCCCTAGGCTGACCACTGTTACCATCTGCAACAGAAAGCGCTGTGGTTTTTTGTCCCATTTAAAATAGTATGGTCAGCTTACTCTTTTAACAAGGCTGTGCAGAGACACTCCTCCATACTACTGGTCAAAGTACAAAGTGACACAATACTCTTGAAAAGAATATACTTCCTTATCCAGTGGTTCAGAAAAATTGAATAAACAAACAAGTGAAGTGTGTATATGTGCATACTTTTTTGTGTGTATATGTGTAAGAGATGAGACTATTAATAAAATACTAACTTTTGGCATTTTTAAACATTTTGTATTTTTCAAATAATATGTTGAGAGAACATTAATTTTTTTTTTTTTCTTTTTGGTATGTGGGCAGCTCCCTGACCAGGAATCAAACCCAGGCCACAGCACTGACAGCGCCAACGCCGAAGCCTTAAGCCAGCACACCATCAGGGAACTCCCGAACAATTGATTTTAAGTATGTGTCATAAATTTAAAGATAGATTAGTCTAGCTAGGGGTTTGCCAATTTACCAATTTATATAAAACCACAAAAGTCCTCAAATAGTCAAAGCAATCCTACATAAAATGAATAAGACTAAAGGTATCACACTCCCCAATTTCAATTTATACTACAAAGCATCAATAATCAAAACAGCTTTATATGGCAGAAAGACAAACATATAGTCCAATGAAATAGAATAAAAAACCCTGAAATTAATCCACAAATATATGAACAAATAATTTGTAATAAAGGAGAAAAATATATACAATGGGAAAAAGAAAGCTTCTTCAGTAAATAAGCTGGGAAAACTGGAAAACCATATGCAGAATAATGAATCTGAACCGTGAACTGTCACCATATACTGAAACTAATTTAAAATAGATTAAAGACCTCCACATAAGACCTGAAATAATAAACTGTATAGAAAAAAAATTGGTACTAAACTTATATACTTCAAGCTCAAGGACTTCATGAACCTGACCTCAAATGCAAGGGAAATAAAAGCAAAAATAAAATGAATGGGACCATATCAAACTGAAAAGCTTCGACACAGCAAAAGAAACCATCAACAAATGTGAAAATGCAAAGCAACAACTGAATGGGGGAAAATATTTGCAAATATCTCATTTTGATAACATCTAAAATATATAAAGAACTCATATGACTCAACAACAGCAACACAAAAGCAATCCATTTAAAAAGTGGGCAGAGGATCTCAACAAATGCTGCCCCCATGAAGACATACAAATGGCCAATAGACACATGAAAAAATGTTCACCTTTATTAGCTATTAAAAAATGTAAATCAAAACTACAATGAGATACCACCTCATACCTGTTAGAATGGCTATTATAAAAAAGACAAGGAATAACAAGTGCTGGAGAGGGTGTGGTGAAAAAGGAGCCCTTGCACACTGTTGGTGGGAGTGCAAATTGGTACAACCACTATGGAGGACAGTGTAGAAGTTTAATAGAAAATTGGGAATGGAGTTACTACGTGACCCAGTAATCCTTCTTCTGGGCATCTATCTCCCAAATTTGAAAGCCTTAGTCTGCAAAGATTTATGTACCACTTTGTTCATGGTAGTGATGTTCATGGTGACCAAGTCATGGGAACAACAAAAGTGCCCTTCAACAGATGACTGAATAAAGAAGCTGTGGTATGTATACACAATAGAATATTACTCAGCTTCAAGAAAAGATGAAGTACTGCCATATACAACAACAGAGATGGAACTTGAGATGATCATGCTAATAGAAATAAGCCAGACAGAAAAAAACCAAGAACCACATGACTTCACTCATATGTGGAATATTAATCTGAAAGTAACAAAACAACAAAAGCTCATGGACACAGTCAATAGTTTAGTGGTTACCTAAGGGAAAAGGGAGAGTGTGTAGGGGAGAGGAGAGGGAAAGTCAAATATATGGTGATAGAAAGAGAACTGACACTGGGTAGTGAACATGTGATGCAGCACAGACGATGCACTATAAAATAGCATACATAAAATCTATGCAATTTTTTTGACCCATATCACCCCAATAAATTTAACAAAAAAAAAAACAAACGATGACTTAAAACATGTGCTGGTTTACCCTGATTTGGGAAGAAACCTATTTTGATTTATTTGATCTTTTCCTTTATTTTTTTCCATTTACTTACTTACTGTTCTTATTTAATATTTTCATTTTGTGTTTAGTGTAATTAGTGTTTTTCTTATTCTAGTTTAATAAAATAGAAGCTTCTTTTCTATGTTAAGTATTTATGCTATAAAATTTCCTTTAATTACTGTTTTGTTATATATCACCGATTTGATTTATAGAGTTTTTATTTTCATACAGCTTAAAATATTTGATAATTTCTTGTTACTTTTTTTAACACTTTAGTGAATTAATAGTAAATTTTTGTTTTTTCATATTTTAAGATTTTTATTAAAAATATAGCTAAATACAATATTATATTAGTTTCAGGTCTATACCATAGTTATTTGACATATACCTAAAGAAGTGGTAATCACGATAAGTTCAGCAACCATGAAATTGTGTTATGCTATAACAATATTATCCACTGTATTCTTTATCTTATACATCAGTATCCATGAACTATTTGGTTTATATTTGGAAATTCAGACATCTTACTTCCATTTAACAGGTTTTTATTATTAAAAAAGTTTTTAAGGAGAGAGAAGACAAGATGGTGACTGGAGAGGAGGTCCCTAAAGCCTCTCCCAGCAAACACAATTGAACGGCTGTCCAGGAGCCAAGAAAGAGGACCCTGAGTGACAAACTGGCTACTGAGAAATCCACAAATTGCAAGTAAACACCTGAAGGCTGGCGAGAAGGGGGCGAGTTGGGGAGAGGGAAGGGAGCAGAGATGGACCACTCGGGACGTGATCCCTGCTGACTAATCAGAGCTGCACAGTTTGGGGGAGGGGAGAGGGACTGGGGAGTTGGGAACAGAAGGAGTTTGGGAGCCAGCCTCTGGAACTTTTGAGTGGTAGAAGGGCTGAGCGAGGACTCGGAACTGCAAAGATGACACCCCAGCTCTAAGCCCCCTGGAGAACTACACAGGGCTGCAGTTCCTGTTCCCAGTCTGCTGCAAAGGCTACCCTGCTGTCTCAGGTCAGGCCCACAGTTTTGGACTTATGAAGCGGGCACTTCCTCAGGCACCCCATGGTTCTGAAAGCAGTGTGAACCTTAGACAGCCAGGTACTGAATCAGGGCTGGGAAGAAAGACTGATTTGATAGCAATCACCCTAGCTAGAAAAAAAACAAGCCTTGAAACAGCTTCCCCAGCAAAGGGCAGAAGGCAGAACCGCCTTTGGAAAGCCTTTTGTTGGCCTCTCCCCAGGATATATGCGCATAGCCTCCAAACACAGTAGGAGATCAGAAACAAGAAACAAACAGCCCCCTCTCCCCCAAAACTTGACCCCCAGTGCCACCTAGTGTCTGCCCTACAGCAAGACACCACAAAAGCAATAATCTGGGCACTGAACATAAAGCCCTCATGTCAAAGAGGAAGAACCCAGTGGACAGTATGAATTCCTTAAAAACTAAAACTCCTCAAAAAGAACATGAAATTTACCCAGAAGACAGCCTGTTACACCTGGAAGGGTCTCATTTAAGTGATGGAGAATTTAAAGCAGCCATTCTAAAGACAGTGAGAGAAATGAAAGCCTATAGGCAGAACACCATAGTTGAGATAAATAATATAAAAAAAGATATAAATGACATAAAAAGGAACTCTGTGAACAAAAAGAACAATTTAACAAAGAAATTCAAAACATAAGAAAGATTGAGACGGAAATACGAGAACTAAATAATACGATAAAAGAAGTGAGAAATGAAATAACTGCCTTGGGAAACAGGACCAACCAGATGGAGGAAAGATGTAGTGATATTGAAGATCAGAACATCGAAACAGCTCAGAAAGAGGAAGAGAGGGAATATAGAACCAAAAGGATTGAAGGAAGTCTGCAAGAAATATCCGACTCCATGAGACAAAACAACATCAGGATAATAGGAATAGAAGAGGGGTCAGAGCAATCTACAGAGAGCATACTCAAACAAATCGTACATGAGAAATTTCCAAACCCATGGAAAGATCTGGAATGCCAAGTTCAAGAAGAAAACAGGACCCCCAGATACTTGGACCCCAATAGATCTTCTCCAAGACACATGGTACTAAAGATGTCCAAAACTAAAGACAAAGAGACAATTTTCAAGGCAGCCAGGAAAAAAAGAACTATAACCTTTAGAGGAAAACCCATCAGGCTGGCATCAGATTTCTCAGCGGAAACTCTACAAGCCAGGAGAGAGTGGAACCCAATATTAAAAAATTTAAAAGAGAGAAACTTCCAGGCAAGAATAAATTATCCAGCAAAATTATCTTTCAGATATGAAGGTGGAATAAAGACCTTCTCAGACACACAGAAGCTGAGGGAATTTGCCAGCACGAGGCCAGCACTCCAAGAAATACTGAAGGAGACTCTTCAGCCTGAAACAGAACATCAGGAAAAATGGAACAAAGTTGGGGCAACAAGAAAGAAACAAAAACAAACAAACAAACAAAAACAAAGAAAGAAATAAGTAATGGCCACAGGAAATCCTCACATATCGATCATCACTCTAAATGTTAATGGACTGAACTCACCAATAAAAAGACTCAGAGTAGCAGACTGGATTAAAAAACAGAACCCATCCATATGCTGTTTCCAAGAAACACACCTCAGCTGTAAGGACAAACACGGACTCAGAGTGAAAGGATGGGATACAATACTCCAAGAAAATGGTAACCAGAGAAAAGCAGGAGTGGCCATACTGATATCTGATGAAATAAACTTCAAGTTAAAAAAGATAGTAAAAGACAAAGATGATCATTACATAATGATAAGAGGCACAATGCAACAACAAGAAGAGTTGACACTAATCAACATATATGCTCCCAACCATGATGCACTAAAATATACAAAGAAACTACTAACAGACTTGAAAAGAGAAACTGATGAATACACAATCATGGTAGGAGACTTAAACATCCAGCTAACAGCCGTGGACAGATCATCCAAACAGAAAATAAAGGAGGAAATAACAGCTCTAAATGACACATTACAGCAATTGGACATAATTGACATTTACAGGACACTTCATTCAGCAAAAAGAGACTACACCTTCTTTTCTAGTGCACATGGAACATTCTGAAGAATAGACCATATGCTAAGACACAAAAGTAACCTCAGCAAATTCAAGAAGATCGAAATCATACCAAGTGTATTCTCAGACCACAAAGGTTTGAAATTGGAGAAAAACTCTAAAAGGAAAACAGAAAAACCCACATATACATGGAGATTAAACAACAGCTTATTAAAAAAGGACTGGATAAAAGAACAAATAAAAGATGAGATTAAAAATATATAGAAACTAATGACAATGAAAATACAATGTATCAGAATTATTGGGACACAGCGAAAGCAGTAATAAGAGGGAAATTTATATCATTACAGGCCTATCTTAAGAAACAAGGAAAATCACAAGTAAACATCTTAGCATCCCATCTTAAAGAAATCGAAAAAGAAGACCAGACAAAACCCAAAGTCAGCAGAAGGAAAGAAATAATAAAAATTTAAGGCAGAGCTAAACCAATTAGGGAACAGAAAGACAATAGAAAAAATTAATATTACAAAGAGCTGGTTCTTTGAGAAAGTCAACAAAATTGACAAACCCCTGGCAAAACTAATTAAAGGACGAAAAGAAAGGACACAAATATCCAAAATTAGAAAAGAAAGGGGAGAAATTACCACTGATACCACAGAAATACAAAGGATTATAAGAAAATATTATGAAGGACTTTATGCCACAAAACTTAACAATATAGAAGAAATGGACAAGTTTCTAGAAACTTATAGCCTACCAAGACTGAATCAAGAAGAACTGGATAATCTAAATAGACCAATCAATAGCAATGAGATTGAAATGACTGTATATAATCTCCCTAAAGGCGAAAGCCCTGGACCAGATGGTTGCAACAACGAGTTCTACCAAGCATTCAAAGAAGAATTAACGCCTATCCTCCTCAGACTCTTCCAAAAAATTGAAGAGGAAGCAATACTTCCTAACTCATTCTATGAGGCCAACATTAGTCTAATACCAAAGCCTGGCAAAGACAACACAAAAAAAGAAAACTATAGACCAATATTTCTGATGAACACAGATGCAAAAATCCTG
>PVJL010004415.1:0-130181 GCA_004026885.1 Lyroderma lyra
TGTGACCATACTTATGATAACCAACATGGGACTTGATTTAAGACCACAAAAGAATGTTAGTCTATAGTAAGTTATGAGAAGAGGTTTCTATGTCGTGATTGTTCAATCTTGACGACGTCTCTTATGACAATAATCAGTGCCAGACTTCATAAGGGTTCATTCTTTTAAGATGTGGAATATAGTGTTAAATCTGAGGAAGCATATTTTATTAATTATGAATTTGGTTCTGGGAGGTAAATAAAAACTAATCAGGGAAGAGATATACTTTTATAATCCACATAGTGACCGATCTGCACATAAATAACGAATGCATTAATACATGATATGGATCATAAAAACTGTAAATAAATAAAGGTCTGAGGGAGTTTAAGAAAAAAAGAAATTATTTTGTTTTGTTTTAGGTGGCAAAGTTATACCCAGAGACTAATTCTGTCTTTGCCAGAAATTTATTTAGCACAGATTGACTGTGGAAATTACAACAATTCACAAACCAATAGTATATAGAATACGTCTTAATAAGCCAAATATAGAAATAACATATTCTAAACAAATGACAGATTGATCACACTATTGTTCTAAACAAAAAAATAAATAAAAGTAATAAAGTCCAAGTTAAATGCAAGTTGTACATTTTCATACCAGTAGGCACTTGGGAGAGATGGTTTTAACCTACCTCAAGCTTATTTCCTGCTGCCATGGAAGAAGGCCTTTTTTTTGGGGGGGTGGAGGGATAGTTCCCTGGCTGGGGATTGAACCCAGGCCATAACATTGAGAGCACTGAAGCCTAGCCACTACACCACCAGGGAACTCCCTGAAAAAATACTTTTTTCGCTAGAACACATTGCTGGGTAACAAAGATGTTGGTGTTGGAGAGGGGGCTGGTCTCTTTCATGGGGCCACTGCATAGTTTTTCACCACTGCCAACCAAAGAGTCCCTTGGCCACACAGGAGCTAATACTCCAAAGATCTTAGAAGAGGTTTTAGGTTAGCAAAGAGTTCTCCCCCAGACTGAAAACCCTTCAATAGTCCTCACAAACTTTCAGTATTTATAGTCTAAATGTCTCCTTATCATAGCTGCTTTTCCACTTGTTCTTAAGGGATAAGCCCCCAGCAGGGCTCCTCAGCAGCTGGGCTGCTGACTACTTATACACAGCAATAGATGAAATGATGCCATCCTGGCATAACTTACTTCATTCATATATCCAACAGCTTTACTACTAAAAACAACCTTTTTTGTCTTTGTCCTAACCTAGTGGATTAAAACAATTTCACTTAAGTCATAAACAAGTAGATTTGAAATCATATTAAACTAGTACACAACAGTAACACTTTCAATACTTCATATAAGAAATAATATTTCAAGTAGACTGTAAAGGATGGGTAGAATTTAGGTACAACAAGATAAAAAAACTACTTAGGTTAGCTTGTAGAGAGCCTTCCTAGGTAGTAAGGAAAAAATAGAAGCAAAGACATAGAAACAGGGTATTAATGGGAACTACTGAAGAATAATACTTTATTAATAATTATTCATAAGTTGATGTGAAATTAAAAGAGATAATAGTGGAGACTTCTGCTTTAAATAATCAAACAATATAATGTGGGTTAACCATCCCACTACAATAAAACAAACTAGAAAAAATATTTTTAAAAAGTGTATGATGTTAACTTCCTATCTCTGGTTTCTCATGTAAGGATCTGAGACATCAACAACAATGAAAAAGCTGAAATAACTAAAAAACCAACTCTTTTTGCATCTATTAGAGAATTCAGGTCACAGGGTAAACTGCCACCTCCAAGATTAGAGGGACAAGCAAATACAGAAAATCATAGTTCATCAAATTGGAAGTCTATGCCACCTCCAAGATTAGAGGGACAAGCAAATACAGAAAATCATAGTTCATCAAATTGGAAGTCTATGCCCACCAGCAGAAGTCTGCTGCTGGAACCAGAACAGGACAAAACAGACACAGTAACTGATGGATTTCTGGAGGTTATAAGCTTGACAGTTAAAAACTCTCCTCAGTTTTAGCTACAGGAGCCCCTCCAGGTTCTTCAAGTGATTGAAGGAAAATCCCCTTGTGCTTCTGATGGAGAAGAATGGTGGGGAGAAGAATTAACCCTTTTGAAATATGTCAGAGCATTCTGTTCACCTTAGCAAAATCCTGTCCTTAAGAAAAACTATTTTGCCAAAGTTTTTGGCACCTTGAGTACTTCCAGAGCCTAACCATCCCTGGGGAAGGTAAATACTCCAGCACCCCCAACCATGCACATGGGAGAAAAAGGCTTTCTAAAAGATGAGACATTCTGGAAAAATGCGTAACTATAGAAGTAGTAAAAAGACTATAGATTTGAGGTGTTTTTTTTGGAGGAAAAAAGGAGGGATGGATAGATAGAGCATATGAATTTTTAGGTTAGTGAAGTGATTTCTGTGTGATACTGTAATGGTGGATACATGCTGTTATACATTCACTAATATCCTTAGAATGTACAACATCAAAAGTGAACCCTAATGTACACTGTGAACTTTAGTAAGAATAATGTATATATCTATATTGATTAGCCAATTTTAATAAACTTACAAGTAAAAGATGTTAATAATAGGAGAAACTATGTGCAGAGTGAAAGGGAGTGTTATAGGAGAACTCTGTACTAGCTGTCCAATTTTTCTATAAATAGAAAACTCTTCTAAACTATAATGTTTATTAATTTAAAATATAGATAAATTATATAATAAAAACTCACCAAGCTTTACATTTTAAAAAGCTGCAACTTGTTATATGTAATTTATACTTCAACGATGTTGACTTCAAAAAATAGCTCTATAAAATATGAAATATTTAAAACTATATTTAATGACTGCAGCAACAACAAAAGACCTATATATTGAAAACATGAAAACGCTGATAAAAAATTTAAAAAATGTAAATATATGGAGAAACATACTATGTTTATAGGTTGGAAGACTCAATATTGTTAAGGTATAAATTATTGTTAGATTGATCTATAAGTTCAAAGCAATTATAATAGTCTCAGCAGATTTTAAACATTTTTTTATAAATAGACATTCAAAAGTTTGAATGGAAATACAAAGGAAATGCAAATTTTGTATTAAAATAGTCAAACAATCTTGAGTTGTAAGAAAAGAGTTGCAGAACTTTAAGACGTGTATAATGCTACTGTAATCAAGACAGAATGATACTGACATAAAGATAGACAAATAGATCAATAGAACTAAAGAGAGAACTCAGAAATAATCCCTCATCACATGTTCAACTAATTCTCAACAAGGTTGTTGAAACAATCCAATAAAGGGATGAAAGTCTATTTAATATATGTTGTTGAAATACTTAGAGCTTGAGATAAAAAATAAACTGCAACACTATTATACACAAAAATTAATTTTAAATATATTATAGACCATGACAAATAAATCTTTAAGCTTCTAAAACACAAAAATGAAGACAATTTCATCACAACTTGGAAGTATGCAAAGTTTTTTTTTAAGAGTCACAGAAAACCTTAGTGATAAAAGAAATAAAGCAATATTAAATTTTAAAAATGTTTTAAAATTCTGCTTTTCAAAAGATACTGAGAAAATAAATAAGCATTTAGATATGAGAGACAATAGTTACAAAGCATATAGCTAATCTAAAATCAGTATCCATAAGATATCTATCTATCTATCTATCTATCTATCTATCTGATCCTACAACTCAATAATGAAAAGATAAAACCAAATTTAAAAAACAGGCAAAATAATGGAATGGTTACTTTACAAAAGAAGATATACACATGGCCTATAATGTCTTGAAATGGTTTCAACATTATTAGTCATTATGAAAATCACAACATTTATCAGAATTTCAAAACAAAGAAAATACTATAACATTAAATGTTGGCAAAGATCCATAGTAACCAGACTTCTTCTTTTTTTAGAGGTGTATAAAAGATTTCGGAAAAGTTCTGATAGATTTTTATGAATCTAAACATGTACCTATCCTATAAGGTAAGAATTTCACTCATAGGTATTTACTTAAGAGATTGAAAAGCTTATATCTATTAAAAGAGTTCTACAAGAATATTCATAGCAGGTGAGTAGGTGAAAAGTGGAAAGTATCCCAGGTGCTTATTAATATGAGAATAGAGAAACACACTATTATATATTAATACAATTTACTACTACTCAGCAAAAACAAAACGAAACAAACAAAAACCAAAGCATAAATACACACAAAATTATTGATGAATTTCAAAAATATTATACTATTGAAAAAGGATTTACTCCAACAAGAGGAAGTATTTGGGAGGGCAAAAGGTGGCTACAGGGCTTTTTAAAATCTTCTGTATTTTACCTGGGTGTTGCTTTGTGATGAGTCAATAAATTGTGCATATTTGTCCACTTCTGTGTTAGTTGCTAACATTTCATAATAAAAAACAAAACTTTTGAAAGAATAATATTGAAAAAAAGACATAGCGGATATATGTAAAGCCCTTAGAACATTGTTGGAAAACACAACCTCTGAGGACTACATGTGGGTTCAAATTCTAGTTCTTCTGTTTCTTCACTGCATGGTTTGGGAAAGTTTAATTTATTTTGGCTTCAATTTCCCATTTGTACAAAGGAAACAGTAATTGTAGCTAATTTGTAATTTGAGGTTTAAAGGAGTGAATCCATGTATGAGTGATTAAAATAATGGTACATAGGTATTATTAGATGCTAACATTGTCATCGTCTTCATTACCATTAGACATGGGACACACAAACAAAAGAGAACTGTTGGGAAATAATTTCACTAAATACCCAGTAAAAACAGGCTAAAAGATTTATGCGTTATTCTGTGACAGTGTAGCACTAACATATATAATAATATATATCTGTACATGATATTCTATGTATATACACACAATTTTGAGATATTATCATGATTTACAGATAAAAAAAACCCCTGAAATTTAAAGAAATTCATTATTATGACTCTGATCACACAGCGAGTAGTGACTAACAGAAATTCAAATGCTTCGGGAAGCTTAATCAGGCACTAGGGTACAAAACGGATTCCAAGGAGAAGTCAGTGGGCGAGAGGGCAAGTCAGAAGGCTCTTTCAATATTCCATCCAAAGGAATAAGAGTCATGGTAGTGAGAATAGAAAATTGGGGGTGAATGAGAGTCAAAAAAATTTCTTGTGGCAGCAAGGGTGAAATCAGAGAGGAGTCCATGCTATTTTAGTGCTGGAAGCCTATCAAAATGGTGGCGCCATGAACAAAACTAGGGATCACAATAAAAGTAACAGATTTGGACTGGGAAGAGAAAAATTTAATTTAGACCGAGTATAATTGTGAGATCAGTTAGCACACTCATCATCATCATAAAACACACTTATCAAGCACAGCATTATGAAGCCTGTGTGTCATGGAGCAAGCTAAATGGGTCTGCTGCCACACTCTCAGGGGACAGAGGGCAGCAAGAAGGCTGACAGGAGAAGGAAGACCAAATCTTTGACTTGAGCATTTGGTGAACTCTTTCATGGTGAAGCCCTGGGCAGTTAAGAAGCTGTTTGAAATCATGGGGGGGCGGGGGGGGAAAGAGGTGGTTTATGGCAAGATAGAAAGAAACCCATGACAAATTTTGCCCGTGAGGTGCCTTGTCAGAACTCCCTGAGCTTGGGCCAGGTTTGGAAGAGCCTGGCCTCCACAGATGGTGGTGTGGGCCTGGCTACCAAACGGCAAGAAGACAGCTAGAAGATTTGTGCAGGAACAAAGCTGAAATCGAGCTAAGCTGTAAGGGGAGCCCAGGTGCAAGGCAATGAGAAAGCTAAATCACCCGGATGAGAATCGGCAGGTTGGAAACAGAGACACAAGTGAAAGAAGCATATGGAAACCTTCCATGATGGTCTGCTGTTTCAGATCCTGTCTTTTGATGCGGAGCCTCAGGACTTGGCTATGCCTTGATAAAAGGAATTTATTACAGGAACTGAGCCTGTTTAGACACAACAAAAATGGGCAAAGAAAGAACGGCAAACAGACACCCAGATGCAGGTGAGGAGCAAAAGAAAGAAAGGAAAGAAGGAAGGAAGGAAGGAAGGAGGAAGAAATAAGAGAGAGAAAGAGAGAGAGAGACACAGTAGAGCTCACATTATTTTCAAACCAAACATGAATGCAAAAACCACATATGTACATCTCTTTTTCCAATTTATTTTTTTTTCCTTTTAATGGCTTTATAAATCTCAATTCTTTTTCTTTTTTTTTTTTTTTTTTAAGAAAGCCTGTCTTGAAATCCTATCTTTTACAAATGACACACTCTCCCACAGAGCTCTTTTCCCAAGATGGGAAGCTGGCATACGGCTGTGAGAGGAAAGTTTGGGCTACCTCTGTCCACATCATGTACGTCTCACAGATAACAGAGGACTTTCAACTCCCTGGCTGCCAATCTTCCATCTTTCATCAGCACCAAATCTGCAATGCTGAGAAAGAAACGAAAACAATTTAATTCTCAATGGTACTTCATATAGCTTCTGTAAACATCATTTCTGCTTTATACTAAGTAAGCAGTAATAACATAGGAACACTGAAAATGGTGGAAGGAAAGTTTTACAGAATAAATCTGGGTAATAAGGAATATATATGCTACAGTGGGTTTTCATCAAGGATTCCAAAAACACCCACTTATCCTCTGCAAAAAAAATTATTACAGCTCATTTTCTATCCGTGTATGTAACTTCATCCCAAGATAAGCATCTGTCAAACCTGGAAAGCATAACATTTGTAATGTTGTTTTCATTCTTGACTGCACACATAAAAAGCACAAAATCTAGTGAGAAGAGTGTTATGCATGTGGGTTTTCTCAAAGTCTTTGCCACAGGCTCTTACACACCCCTGTATTATTTAGAGTCTCCTGGTGGGTTTTGCTTAGAGGGTTAGAAAAGAAATAAAAGGAATCATTGAAATTTCTCTTCTGGTGGCTCTAGGAAAGGCATAGGAATGAAACCTGTTACCTAGCTCTATATAATCTTCGTATTTTCATTTTTAAGTGTCACATTATTTTCATATCAGAAGTTGTAGTTCTACTTTTCCTCAAACTGGAGTTTATAATTCCAAAGCCTTAAATTCCCTATATTTTCAGCCAAAGTTCCTCTTTGTGGAGGTTACACTCTCATTTGGATGAAAATGCTACTGGCTGGGCAGCTCACCTTCTCTGGCCTTAGTTGGGAATTTTAATACTATCATCCATCTTTATTCCTTAACCCCATGCCAAGGCCCACATCCATGATGATCTCTATTTGGCTTTGAGATAAATGGATTCTTTTTCTATGGCAGGTTGTTCATTCCCATGTTGTAATTCTCAAGAACAATACGAGTATATCCCGAAGCAATCGGTCGATTTAGTTGGAAGAGATGGGAGAAGAGAGAAATGAGAATGGGTGCCTTCAGGAATATTTTTATTTTAGAAATGATATTGAAGTCTTAGTTAGTTACAATTTTCCCTTTGTAAGTGTTCTTCCCCAGCACCTGACCTAACCTCAGAACCATGGTAGTAGTACTGTAGTGTATTGTCATCAAAGGGCACAATTTGTTGTCCAGAAATCTTGATTTTGGATATACCCATCCCATCACTAATTAGCTGTGTGATTTTGAACATATCGTCTGAAGAAGTGCAGGTAGGTATATAATAAAATCTCCCTGAGTGAGTCTAATGTGGAGACAAGGTAAAAATCACTATTGTAAAGAGAATCAACCTTTTTCCTTGACTAACAGCTCACCTAGCTGACCAGATCAGCTTAACTAATCACTTTAGGTGAACAACTTAAAGCTTATGTCTTCACTTAAAAAATGGTGTAAAAGTGTCTACTTGGAAGGATTTTAGGAGAATAAAATGTGTTAATGTATGTGAAGCACCTACTTTGGTAATGCACTAAATAGTTGGTGAATATATTATATTTATTGTAGTAGAATAGTAATTAAACAGTATTTTGCTTATGTGCTAAATAATTATTTCCTGAAATAAGAAATGTTGGAAGTGTAGCAAAACTTAGCTTCAGGCACAATTTTGTAATTCCTACCTCCTCAAGCATGCACTTAGAAAGTGTGTTATTTTCCTCCATGAATTTTCTACAGGGGTTTCTCCCAGGCTTCATTTTATTTTATTTTTTTCCATAACTCAGGGCCTGAGGATAGGCTACTGGGAGTAAAAAAAGCATTATCTGCCTGCAGAGAAGAGGCTCAGAATCTCTCTCATCCTATTAGCATATGTAAACCTGTTTCCTGATAGTGATATTCACATGCTGTCCTGTGATATGCCCAATGCATTCTATATGCCATTCTGACTTTATTGAGGTAATTTTAAAAAATGTTGTATGAAATCCTCAAAGCACTTCTGAGAGCAATGCTTTGTGTAAACAGTCAGTTAAGTTATCACTTCTCTCATTTGTCACTTCATTTTGGCTGGGCTACTTCTTCCTCTAGTGCTATTTCTCGGTTATAGTTACACATTAAAATCACTGGAGCAGATTTTTAAATGCCATGCCCTGGCTGCACCCCAAGCTGAGTTTACCTCCATCTTGGGAGGTGAAGTGCAGGTATATTATGAAATCTCCCTGAGAGAGTCTAATGTGGAGATAGGTAAACATCACTATTATAAAAGGAATCAGCCTTTTCCCTTGGCTAACGGCTCACCTAGCTGACCAAATCAGCTTAATTGATCACTCTAGGTGAGCAACTTAAAGCTGATGATGGAGGTTTTATGAGCTCCTCAAGGCCATGTGATCAGTGAATGATATTTATTAGAACCTGTAAACCTCACTGAACTTATTATTCTCATTTCTCAGGTCTCTCAATACTTGAAAATTTCCAAGTCAGATCTTACCTTCTAAGGGCTTAGGATTTGTTTCATCTTGGGAATCTGCCAATTTCTGCTCATAAAAGAAAGGGACAATATATACAATATAATTCATATTTTCTGAAAATTATACCCAATTTTCTTCTTGTCAATATAGTCTAATAGTGATAATTTCATACTAATAAAAGGATAAAAATAGCTAAAGCAAGTAGAGGTTATGAGATACTGGAAAACCTGTAATAATAATCAACTGATTACTTTGCTACAGTGGGAAATGTATGGAATCTAAAGATCAGGGTTCAATTCCAGTCTTCCTGGAAAAAACTTGTTGAATTGCAGTCACTGTTCTATGCTGTGGATACACAGCAGTGAATAAGACTATAAAGGTTACTGTTGACTTGGAAATAGCTAGACAAAAATAATAACAGTAACCCTCCACACCCCAGAAAGCAAAGCATTTTGTATTATGATTGATGAAGCTAAAAAGTAACTAATGAGACACTTGTAAGTGGTCTAGAGAATGAAAATAGTAAGGGGTGTGGAGAGAGTTAGGGTGCTTAGGGAGAGGTTATTGGAAGAGACGATGTTTGGTTGAAATCCAAATGACATGATAAACCCAGATATATAAATATCTGGTGTAGATTCTTCCAGCAAAGACTGAGCTCAAAGACCCTAGGGCAGGAATAAGTTAGAGGTATTAAAGGTAGAGAAAAAGAGATACTACATCTGAAGGATATGAACAAAATATGGGTGATAAACTATTTCAGCACTATCTTTCTCTAAACCATCCCAGACTGATCTCTTGCAAGTATCTGCTAAATGTCACCTCATCAGAGTTAAAGCTTTTCCTTTCCATCCTACCTTAAAAGAACATTCAACAACACACACACACACACACACACACACACACACACACACACACCCTTTTCCCTGTAGTTGTTTTCTTCCAACCAGTATGTCAGTTCCATGTGAGTAGATATATTATGGATCTTTAGGGGCATACAATAGGTGAATAATAAATATTTTTTTGAGATGAATGAGTGGATAAAAGAAGACGACAGAGATCAGATTACACATGGATTTGTAGCTCATGGAAAGAAATTTGGATCACTGGAGTGTATTAAGCAAGGGTGTTCTGCAGTTTAAAACATAATTTTAAAAATCACTGGTTTCTGTGGAGGGAAATGGTCTATAGTGAGATATAGCAGAAGCAGAGAGAGAGTTAAGAGCTTTCTGCTGTCATACAGGTGAGAATAATGAAGGTTTGGCCAGGAATGTAGGAGATCTGAGGATAAAATCAAGTAGACTACTTAGGTCTTGATGAAGTTTGAAACGTCTTGTAGACACGGAAGTGGAAAAGTTATATAAATAGATGGTTATTAGAGAAGTCAGGTCCTGAAATATAAACCTGAGTTGTATTATCTTATGGATAATATTTAAAAGTCATATGACTAGTGAAATTACCCAGTGAGATTGTTTAGATGGAGAACTATAGAGAGTCTGGTACCAAGGCTTAGGAGAGCTACATTGTTTGGAGGTAGGGCAGAGAAAGAGTCCAACAGTGACTGAGAAGTGATTGTTGGGATAGGAGGAAAATCAAATGAATCTGGTGTCATGTGAACCAAGAAAAACCAAATGGAGTAGAACAAAACAGAACAAAACAACAAACATAGCTTCAAGAAAGGCATGTTGCATGATGCTGGAAGAACAAATAATATGAAGGGAGAATTAACAAAGGGCTTTAGCAAGATGTTGATATTTAGGCCATCATAACAAAAGCCACTGGAGGAGAACTGCTTGAAAAAAATTGTACTGAAAAGGGAATGAGGAGGTGAGCATTTGAGTCTATGAATAAATCCACTTATTAGGTGAATAACTTTGGGAAAGAGTTTGAGGCTCAATTTCCTCTTTTCTGAACTAGGTGTAGCAATACAGCAGGTGCTCTACTGACTTCAGAGTTGAGTAGCCTTTGTGAGACAACTTAGGTAAATGTTGCTCCCCACAACCTTAACGAGTATGCAAAACATTTATTCTTGTCTTGTTACTATTTTGTAGAGGATGAATACTGTCATTCAGACCACATACTAATAATCTGAAGCACCTCTAAGAGCATACTAGGAAGATCCAATATGTTGTATTTATTCAATTTCTAAAATGTCAGGTGAGATAGAACAATGTTTTTGTGGGTCACAGCAACGGAAGAAAATGTCATTGCCAATACCTCCCCAATTCTTGGGTGAGGAGAATGACATGATTACTAATGAACAGAGTATTGGTTGTGGGAAATGAACCCTAATGTATTTTGCCAAGAGGTGGAAGAGATTTCCCAAAGCAGTGGTTCTCTGCCTTGGCTGCACATTGAAATTACTTGGGGAGTTTTAAAAAGTACTGATGCTTGTGTCTCACTCTCAGAGACCCTGATTTAATTTGTCCATGTGCAGCCTGAGCACTGGAATTTTTATAAAAGCTCCCCACTTGATTCTAAGGTGCAGTCAAGGTTGAAAATCACCTGAGTAGAGGCAGAGAATTACAAGTACAAAGGAGCCCAAAGAGAACATTCTCTTAAAAAGGCGATCCAATAAATTATCAGGTACAGCTCAGGCTCTTTTTGCCTTGACTTTGTTGCCCTACATTTTGTCATATCTTTTTTCACAGAGCACTAAATTCTGTTGCTCCTTTAAGGCAACAGTAACTGAAAAGGAATGATTAAAAGAATGATCAATGTGTAGCATTTATAAAAAAAAAACCCAAAATTTAAAGTTGGCTTTTTAATATAACTATTCCCTTCGCTGGGCAAAAAAATAATAGCTCAAGGGAGAATGGACAAAACTCTACACAGATAGCTTTAACTTATTAATGTGAAAGTCATTTCCTTAAATTCCTCAGTGGCAATTTTTAAAGCACCTTTTTTCATTCACTTCACCAGAGGCTGCAGTGTTTAATCTGAGGTTACAGCGTTTTCAATATTTAATTCAAAAAAGAAGTACATTTTTTATTTTCTCTCATTATATTCCTTCCACCAAACATGTGAAAGTATAGTCTAGCACACTAATTTTGACAAGTAATGGAACATTTTTTTTTAAGTTAAATAGGGTTAAGTTTTTTTATAGCTGTTTTTCCACTGTGCTTGAATTTTTAGTTAATATAATGGATCAAAAAAAATCAATGTGTTTTCAATTTATATTTATATGCATCATTAGTCTATTTGGTTGAAAATATGAGTAAAGAAGATATTAAAAAATAAATAAAGTCCTAATATTTTGAACCACTTGAGCATGTGATAGCCTAAATTATTAAAATGTCTACATTATATACAGATTTAAAGGAGATGCAGTCAGATATCCAAAATCATCCAGTTACTGGCTATAATGAATAAATTCAGTAGTCTTAGCTAATATTTACCTAGTGTCAAGTACGTTCTCGCACATGGAATTATTGTAAGCATTATACATATAAGCATTAATATGTATAATCTTTATATGAATCCTATGAGGTAGATACTTGTGTACTCATTTTACAAATGAGGAAAGTGAGGACAGAAAAGTGAATTATATACCCAAGTTCCAAAACTGCTAAGATGCAGAGCTGAGATTTCTACTCAGGCAGTGCAACCACAAACGTCTGTATGTTACCGTTCTTCCATTTGGTGTTAAAGCAAGCCGCTCCAACCCACAGCCCGCGGGCTGCATGTGGCCCAGGGCAGCTTGGAATGAGGCCCAACACAAATTCATGAACTTTCTTAAAACATTATGAGACTTTGGTACATTTTTTTGTTTTTTGTTTTTGTTTTTAGCTCATCTGTTATTGTGAGTGTATTTTTTGTGTGGCCCAAAGCAAGTCTTCTTATTCCAATGCAGGCCAGGGAAGTCAAAAGTCTGGACACCCCTTAAAGCCTGAGCTTTGTATAGAAGCAGTCGCATACTGACTCACTCAGTGATGTTCACCGTGTTCAAAATATGTTCTATGTAAGATTACAAAATGGAAGTCATATGAGCCAAAATACTTTAATCTTGTATATTTGCTGAAAGTTTACAATAATAAAATAGATGTGTCATAGAGAAAGACAGGCTGCCAGCTTTAAACTGAGTCCTATACAATGACAATATCTTGAAGTCGTCACCATAAATACGCTGGTTTTTAATTTTACAGCTATGAAAACTCAATTGTGTTAGTGCACTCAGAATTAATCAAGCATTAGAAATTTATTAAATAAATTTATTGAATAAATTTTCAGAATAGCAATGTATCTAGTGTATATGAGGCTATAATATATTTACTTTTTCAGAGACATATTCATGTCTTCTGCTTAGGAAATTTTCAGTGCTCCTCGGAAACTAAATCCAGCTTGTTGAAGAAGGTCTCAATGCAAAGAAAACTGAATACTACATTCCAAAAGAAAAATCTTTTTAACATAACGTAATCACTTTTATTATACAGAATTGGAATATAAAATGATATACCTCACGAACAGCTACTATTCTAAAGAGCTACTGTAAACAATTTAAGGTATTATTTCTATGCTAGAAATAGTTGAAATCATATATTTTAAAGAATTTTATGTTAAAATTTACCTGATGATTAGTTAAACTTGCTCAGTAGAAGTAATTTAAAGTCAATTATATAATATAGTCAATTATATAATATAGTTATATATAATTATGTAACTGTATAATTATATATTATAGTTCCATAGTTTTTTCTGATTATAAAGGTAATGCACAAAGTAAACCATGATCATTATTAAAAAATAAAAATTCCAGAGAAATATAAAGAACATAAAAATTTTTTATAACTCAAAAACTTGGATTCAGTCTACAAATATTGAGGTATACCTGTTATGCATTAAGCATTGGGCAATCATCAGTGCAGAACACTCTTAAAAAGATGTCAGAGAAATAAATGGTCAATTAACATATAGCATGATGTGTTCTTATGACATAGTCTTAGAACGTCTGGAAGCACAAAAATGGGGAACCTAACTCAGAGGATGCTTTATGATTCAATAACATTCAAGCTGAGATCCAAAGGTAAAACAGAAATCAATAGAAGAAAAGCTTATCTTATTTGAACACTTAAGCAGGCATGTTAGGAAGCAGTGCGGCAGTTCTTCACAAACTTAAAGTTAGTTATTATATGACCCAGTGATTTCATTACTAGGTATATACCCAAGGGAAATAAAAATATATGGCCTTGCAAAAATGTACAGGGATGTTCATAGCAGTATTATTCATAATAACAAAAAATAGAAATATCCCAAATGTCCCTCAACTGATGAATGAAAAAATAAAATGTGATATATTCATACTGTAGAATATTATTTGCTCATAGAAAGTAGTAAGATACTGATATATGCTATAATGTGGATGCACCTTGAAAAACATCATGCTAAATAAACCACTAACAAAATACCACATATTGTATAATACTATTTATATCCGATGTCCACAATAGACAAATCTATACAGACAGAAAGTACATTGATTAGTAATTACCTAGGGCTAGTGGGGGTAGTTGGGGTCGAGAAATAATAGGATTGGGAGTGAGGACTAAATTGTGCAGGGTTCCTTTTGGGGCACAAAAAACTTTTAAAAGTTAATTGTGGTAACTGTTATAGAACTATATATTAAAAACAATAGAATTGTACACTAAATTATATGGTATGTAAATTATATCTCAATAAAGCTGTTACAAACACACACACATACACGCACACACATACACACACAAACACACACTTGGACAGTAGTACCATGTTAAGTATATCTCACTTTACACAGCATTTCTACTCTCATGATCTCGACAATTCCCAAAGAAATCTTTGAAGCATATTGAAAAAGCTGGGGTATGGGGTTCCCTGGTGGTGTAGTGGCTAGGTTTTGGCACACTCCATGCCGTGGCCTGGGTTCGATTCCCAGCCAGGGAAATACCCCCCTGCAAAAAAATAGGAAAAGAAAGAAAAAGCTTGGATAGGTAAGCTATCTTCCCATGATCCCATTTATAATGAATAATGGGCAGAGCCAGAACTTTGGATTCCACTGTTTTCTATTGAATTATTTACACCTGACTTAAGGTATAATACATCATTATTTTGTACAAAGAATATAGTAGCATGGTGTTTTACATATGATTTCCTCAAATATACATATTCAAGTAGAGCTGGGAGGAATGAGATTGTGATTGTGTTAATACTAAATACATAGAGAATGTTAGAACACTATTTTCTAAAATGGCAAGCATTGTATGGCTATGCGGAGATTTGGAATGGGAGGTGAGGTCTAGAGGCCAGGAAAGAGACTTTGCTTCACCCAGAGGGAGACCAACTTAGTATATGCTTGCATTAAAAAGATGAGATCAGGTGGTGAAGGAAGTTGTTTTAGATAAATCCAAATGGTATATCTGGGGGAGGCAAAAGTGAAAATGAATTACCCATTGAAGGGGAACTTTTGTCTGGATTAATAGACCCATTTTGACGAATGGATAAAGAAAATGTGATTACATATACACATGCTATATGTATACATAATCACATATAAAATTATAATATATATAAATGGAATGTTGTTCAGTCATAGAAAGAAAGAAATCCTGCCATTTACAACAACATAGATGGATCTTGAAGGCATTATCCTAAGTGAAATAAACCAGACATCAAAAGGCAAATATTGCATGGTGTCACTTATATGTGTATTCTAAATAAGTCAAACTCACAGTAACAGAGACTGAAATGGTGATTGCCAGGTTTTGGGGGGAAGGGAAAAGGAAAAAATGTTGGTCAAAGGGTTGAAACTTCAGTTATAAAATAAAAAGTTATGGAGAACTCACGAACACCATGGTGACTGTAATTAATGATATTGTAATGTATACTTAAAATTTGCTAAGAGAGTAGCTCTTAAGTGTTCTCACTATACATGCAAAAATTAATAACTATGAGAGGTGATAAATACATCAATTAGTTTTATTGTGGAAATCATTTCACAATGTATACGAGGGCTGTCCAGAAATAATTCAGCTGTAAATGCCTCTATTTTCGTATTACATGGCTAGATACTTTCAGGAATGCCCTCATATATCAAATCTATCAAATCATCATTCTGTACACCTTAAATATATAATTTTCATTGGCAAGAATAACTAAATAAAGCTGGGAAAAAGAGAGAACATTTTCGGAAAACGAAAAGAATTAGCTGTCATCTCTGCTTGGCCGCTTACTAGATGGATGACTTTAGGTGAGCCAGTTACCACTTAAACACCCTCCTTTGTAATATTGAAATTAATTTTTTACCTCATTGGGTTGAGGTGAGAATTAAATGACTTAATTTAATTGAAACCCTCAGAGAGACAGGTGCCTGGCACATAATAGGGCTCAATAAATGTTTGTTGACTTTTCATGAAATAAGAATTTCATACACTTGTAGTGAATCATCACCTGGGATTTTTACCCCATTCGATCTTGGTTTTTCCTAGATATTTTTAGTTCATTATTGTCTGTTTCTGTTATTCTTTAGCTCTTTCCTGAGAGGTGACAAACAAGTTCAAATATTTCTCATTGAAAAAAAGAAGTTATATTTTGGCCTACTTTTCTTGTTGCTGCTTTATCATTTCTTTACATAGCATAACCCTCAAAATAGTGATTCATGTCCTCATCTTCCGTGTGTCAATACCATGACACCTCTGGCTGTTAGCACCACTCCACCACATCCCAAAGAGCCAAAAGCTGCCTAGTTGCTGAACCGAATGTTTTAGCCTCAGTCTACCTCTTAATTTAATTCTGACAATAAATTTGCTGATCACTCCATTCATCTTCCACCACTCGCTATTTGACTCTTAGAAAACATCTCCTTGTCTCATGCCCCAAAACTGGCAGTCCCTCTCAGTGTTTTTTACCCTGTCTTTATTTCCTAAATGCCCACATTTCCTACGCCACTACCTTTGCCTCATCTTACACCCCGAATATGCTAGTATGTATGATCTGTGGTCCAAACAAAAAATAAGAATCCTGCTGGACTTGCTGGGTGGACAGCTAGTAAATAATGTGACTTCTGGAACCTCACTCCAAACCTACTCAATGGTAATTATCTGCTATTAATAAATACTGTGTCCTTTTTAAAGATTTAGCTCGTGGCCTGGTTCTCCTCCTCTATGAAGGTTTTTCGGACCTCCTTTTTCTCACCAGAGCTGTAGTCCCTCCTTATTCGCAAGGAATACATTCTGAGACCCTCAATGGGGATCTGAAACCACAGAGAGTGATGCACACACACACAATGTTTTTCCTATATATACATACACTTTACAGCTTCTCTTTGGCACAGTTGAATTGCCAGTATCACTACTCTTTGCTCTCTGGAGTTGTTATTAAGTAAAATAAGGATTACTTGAACATAAGCATTGTCATATCTCAAAAAACTGCCCTGATAATCGAGACGGCTATTAAGTGACAAACAGAGGGGTAATGCATAGAGAGTGCATATGCTAAACAAAGGGATGATTCATGTCCTGGGTGAGACAAAGTGGAACTGTAAGAAATTTCATTACACTATTCACAATGGCATGCAATTTAAAACTTATGAATTGTTTATATCTGGAATTTTACATTTAATATTTTCAGACGACAATTGAGCATCGATAAACTGAAACTGCTGGAAGTGAAATCAGGGATAAAATGGAACTACTTTACTAGCCACTAGCCCCGTGTGGCTATTTAATTTAAATTAATTAAAATTAAGTAAAATTTAAAATTTAGTTTCTCAATTCCGGTGCACCAACATTTCAAGTTCTTAACAATGATGTGTGGTTAGTGGCTACCGTATCGGATAGTGTAGAAATAGAACATTTGTATCACTGCAGAAACTTTTGTTAAACAGTGGTGTTCTAGTGTTTGAATTAAACACTTCTTCTTTTCAGCTTTTCCTTGAACAGTACATTTATATTATATTATGTAAAATATTTAAACTCTTTGTATTCATGAATTCATCAACATATATGTATGCTAATTCTACTCTATGCTAAATACCATACTAAGTTTTGAAAAAGGAAAGACAAAGGAGACCTGTTTAAACACATCAGGGAATTTTTATCCAGTAGATCAGGGCTTAGAACAAAATAATTCCTTAATGAATTATACCTTAACAAATAAATAGATGAACATGTATAAATAAGAATTGTGTCTTTTCAGTTTTAATCTAAATATCAGTCCTTAAATTCATTCTAAATTCAAAATGAAATTAACCATTAATAACTTTAAAGTTGGTTACTAATTTTGTCAATGAGTATTACAATTATAAATGTATTACTGACTAAAATTCTTGCTTTTGACATTCAAAACTAAAACCACTGAAGACTTTACATCTTCTTATACAACAGGGTGAGTCTATTTAAGTAATGTAATAAATAACTTGACTGGAGTGTTATTGCTGTTATAATAGATTTACCAAATTTTAACTATCACTTAGAAATCGAAATTTGACCAAATCTAGTTTGTTTCAAAAGTCCCTTAATTACTTTAAATCTCTGAATACCAAGTCACATTTCTAAAGCTCTTATTATAATTTAATCCCCAAAGGCTGTTTTGAACCCATATAAAATATATAGTAACTTAAATAAAATATCAAAAAACTATATATGTATTTTCAAAAATATAATTTCTAGGATTATATAATGGTATAAAAAATAATCAAGAGATAATGGTTTGTACAATCCCATTAATAGATGATCATTAAAGTGCAGTCCCCACCCCAACAACATCAGAAACACCTGAGAACTTGTTTGAAATGCAAATCTTTGAACATCACCCCAGACTGACTGAATCAGAAGCTCTGGGATGAGAATCAGCCATGTGTGTTTTAGCAAGTCCTTCAGGTAATAGAAGGTATTCTAAAGTTGAAAACCACAGCCTGAAAGAATGCACAACAAATAATCTAATTGAAATGTCACAAATAAAAAGGTAAAGAAAAAGAAGAAAATGTAGGTAGGAGTACAGAATAATGCAGCCCATATGCTACATGCACCAAAATAGAGCTTGAGTTATGAAAGCAATTTCTTCATATTACAGATTAAATTGAGAGCACAGTTTTATCAAGCAGACTGAACACACACTCAGAATTCATGGGCCACATCAGAACATAAGCTTTATACCATGGACATTTCAAAGTATGAAGATAATTACAGAATATTTCAGTTGAAAGAAATATAACTAGAAAAAGAAAAACTGTGTAGTGCTTTATAATTTAGTCCTAATTTAAAACAAGTTTTATTAATTCAATTCCTGATTTTAATGCTTTTTAAATAACTTTTAAAACTATATTATTGACATTTTGTAGAATAGTTATGGTTAAAATATGGTTATAATATATTTAAACTTATAAACAATAAACAGATACAATATTTTCTTATTTATTTGAGTAATTACTTTGCTGGATATTTCCCACTGTCCTTTAGATCTGCTCTTCAAACTTCTTCATCCTGTCCTCTGTCTACTGAGGTTTATCTGTATGAACAATATTAACAAAGCACTCCTACCCCTGAGCTATGGCCAAAGAAGCTCCTCAGCAGAAGATCAGAGAGAGGAATGAGACAATGTCAAGATTGTCATTCTCTGCCAATTTCTCACGTGACTGCCTAGGCCTGGTTTCTTCCCTAGACTGAAGGTTACAGCTCCTTCACAATGGCCCGTTCCACACAAGGTTCTAATAACCCAATTCCTGCCTACCTGTGCTAACAGTGTCACTTGACCCAGAATATTGTACTATGTCTTATGTGTTTCTAAATCTTGCCTATGATTTTTTAAATAGTATCTTTATTAAACTACTGAAATCATGCAGTTTTAGTAACTAGTTCCTACCAAGAGCCTGGTTGCTGTATTTGCCCTTGATCACAGTAGTAATGACTTACAAATAACTCTTACCAAAGGCATGTAGACACTATCTTTCATTATTGAAAGCAATGAAGGTACAAAAGTTATAAAGAGTTTCATGGGATATTTTCTGTGTGTTGCTGACTAGGGAGGAAGACGCCAGACACACTCATCAAGTTTGATTGGAGAAGGGCTTGGAAAGAGAGAGTGGCCGGTTAGAGGGAAAGTGCAGAATAGCATGAAGATGCTATCATTAACTGATCAATAAAGATTTCTTTTTATGCTTGTTATGTGCCAGACATGGTGGGTGCAGTTGCAGTATGTGATTAATAAATAAGCCAGACATGACCCCTGTCCTGCAGGACGGAGGCTATATCTCTGACAGAACTAGGAGCATGAACAAAATTTGGGCAGTGGTGGCGGTGATGAGGAAGACAAGGAGAATTCATTACAATAATTAAAATAAATTTCATGTGCTTAATAAGTTTGCAAGTGAGCAAAATAAGAAGAGGTGGGACAGAATGCTGGCTTGCATCCATATATAAACTTTTAAAAATATTATGAGATTTTTTTTTCACAACATTTTTTTATTTTAGCTCATCGGTTATCATTAGTGTTAGTGCATTTAACGTGTGCCCCCAAACAATTCTCCTTCCAGTCTGGCCCAGGGAAGCCAAAAGAGTGGAGTTACCCCTGATTTACATAATTACTTACAGCAGAAAGAATACAACATGAACCAGGGAAAAAGAGTTTGATAAGCATTGGAAGAAAAGAATATTAGAATCTGCAAGTAAAAATGCTATAATTTTCAGCTTTAAACTTTAGAAGTTAAATTTTAAGAAGTCCTCATTTTCAACAGATGAAAAGAGGTAATACTCTAACTTGGACTAGTCCTTATTTTCTCTACTTCTTAAAAATTACTTTAGACTTTAGAATTTTCCAGATATATTTTAATAGCAGATTTGATGTCCTGAGAAACAAACTTGAATGTATTGTCACGGATTTGTATGTTTCATTTTTAAAAAGCTATGGGAATACAATTTTATAGGACAGAATGAGTCACAAAAAGAAAATGAATTTTTAAAAATAGAAGTAATATTCTATTAATAAACAGAAAATAAAGATGGAAGGTTGATAATTTTTTAGACACCTGTAATTATAAATTCAAAATTCACCTTTTAGAAAATATTTGCTATTTTCTACAGATAGAATTAAAATTATGCCTCAAGAATGAAGAAAATATATAGATATATTTGTATAGGATATCTCTATGCTATTAAAAAACCCCTGATGAGTTTACAAATGTCTGGTGAAGTGTTGACACGAAGTCCAACAAAATCTATTTTATTTGGAGCTAAGGAGACATTTGGGGAATAATACAACTACCACTGTCATTAGGGTTGATTCATGTGGTCTAAGCCAACTCTAGGAAGACTAACTCTGCTTCTGATGCTGGAACTTAGAAGTCTACTGGATAGACAGGAGAAGATCACAGTAGGCCTGAATCTCACAAGCCTGGAATGCAACCCCAAGATGGACTAAAACCATTGTTGTTGCCTCTGACATTAGTGACGAGGTATCCACTGGGTAAGCCGTAGAACTTGGGGCCCTTGTCGTGAAGGTAAATACACACATCTGGCCCAGTAGTGAGAGAAATTGAAGAAAAAAATCCAGGGTAGACAAAGCAACAGCAAGCCTATCTGTTATTTCCCTCTGAACAAGCAGAGGATCTCCTCTGTAGCCAATTCCAACACAAAGCAAAGAACAGAATTTGGGGAAATGCATTTCAACCTGGCAAGTTGATACATGATAAAAACATCACACAATCCCAATGCTGTGGGAAGAGTACCATGTATTTACTTCTAAACATTTTTAAATATTTGTTTTCAACACAAAATTGATTTTTGTGTATATATAAGGTAAAAATCTTATTTTTTCCATGAAAATAAACCGTATTTCCAATTGTCTTTATCAGTTTTTTTTCCCCAAATGTTAAATACCAAGTTACTTGGTATTTGACAATTCCTGTCATATACCAAGTTATCAGCAATATTGTAGTTGGTAACTTAGCATATGACAGCATTTGTAATATCTATATCTATATCTATATATACATATATATATAGTATTTTTTGTTTATTCTTCTAATGCTCTACGTGTGTGCCAATGATACAGTGTTTAATTTAGTTTAAAGTCAATAAATATGGTATGATATTCAAAGGAAAACTATATGGTGATAAAACTGAATGAACTAAAATGAAAGGTAAGCAAAAATAATTGAACCATCAATATTGAACAAAATAAACATAATATTGAGGCAGCAAAGATAAGAGTATATATACCAGAATACGATTTACATAATATTTAAAATCATGCAAAATTATGTATTGTTTAATGATATATACGAAGTCAGAAAATTTTGCAAACTCATCCTAGAAGAAGTGCTACATACTTCGTTGCTGAATGTCAATCACTACGGTCACCTTCGAAGTCCTCCCCTTGGGAAGCTATGCACTGATGCCAGTGCCTAGCCCACCCTTTTAGGCAATTTTGGAACTCTTTTCCTGGAATGGTTATCACAGCTGTCATTGTCCCAAAAATCTATAATTAAGTTTGTGAACTTGTCACCACCCTGTGCTTACATTGGCAACACTGTACAAACAACTCAGTGAAGTGTCATAACCTCGCCAAGGTAACAGCAGCTCTGGAAGGCATTTCAGAAAAAGAGTTCCAAAATTGCTCTGAAGGGTGGACTAGGCGCTGGCATCAGTGCACAGCTTCCCAAGGGGAGTACTTCGAAGGTGACCATAGTGATTAATATTAATCATTGAGGTATGTAGCACTTTTTCAAGGATGACTTCATGAAATTAATTGTCTGACATCATATGCACACAGTGAAAATATAAATTAGTGCATTTAAATAATGGGCAAAGAGTGGGGTATTATAGCAGTAAGTTTGGGGTCTTCACATGTATTGGTAATATTCCCTTAACTGGCTGCATGATAGAAATATAAAGATTATATCAGCTTTTGTACTTTTTTTTTTTATCTATTTGACCATATTAAAATGGTATGTCTTTAGTTGCAAAATGTCATTCCCAGTAGGTGCTTCAGAGTCGTCCCCATCATGTTTTGTACTAAGGGCTTTAGTCTGGAAGAGCTCTAGGAGAGACCAAGCAGCCCAGCAGGACAATGTGGCAAAGCTACACATCATTAATAAGTCACAGTGGCCAAGAGTGTCATAGCTCTGTGACCATGGAGAACAGGCTGAGTTTTGGAGTACATATAGAAAATTCCAGAAATACTGGTAGCGTACATGTGTGAATTTGCAGAAGACTGGATGCTTTCTGTGACTAAATAGTTTACACCATAGGCTAAGGTTTCATGTCACTAGTTTCATATATTTGTTCTCTAATGTTTAATATTAATAGCAGCTAGAGAGAACCATAAAACTAGAATGTTATGTTTTATTCATTTTAAATGATAACAAAATGCTGATTGATAATGGATTAATGGATGAGCCAGTAAATATTTCTTTGGTATTAAATTGTCTAGGTTATTTTAGTTCCCTAATATAATTAATGATACCCCAAATTTCCACTCACTATGAAATAGTCTGCCACAGTGAAGATATAAACAATAAACGTAATGAGACATTGACATTCAAATGGAGTATACTTGTCATCTAGTCTGCATACAAAATAGCAGTGATTCAGTATAGAAAACATAATGTTTTTATAAAAAGAATTCATAGACAGTATTTTTAAAGTAGAAAGATAAAAGAATTTAAAGTTCTCTCATTGGAACATGAAAGGATTTCCCTCTCAGGTTTACAAGACACAATGCAGGCTATGCCTTCATTCTTTTCATCTTCAAATATCACAGTTGACTTTCAGAACCCTTTTGAAGACTTGCCATTTTTATTAAGATGTAACAGCCCCTCACCCAGGAGCAAAGGTTTGCACCAAGGATAAAATGACTTTAACTCTCATAATAAAGCAAAAACTTCTCTACCTCAAATTACTTGTTAAAGATAAAAATGCATAGACCTATTGTACTTAATAGGAAATACTAAGGAGAATCTGAGGTACTTTTATCAATTTGGGACAAGTTAAAGTGTTTGTGCTGTTGTATTTTTTTTCTTTTTCTAAAGTCAAGTAATAAGTACATAGGAGAATTTATTAAAGATTATCTCATATCACATTTTATCTTGGTGACTAGAATTTATGAAATTTTCCTTCATTTCCTCAAAAGCCCCGAATTCTATGGAAACTACACACACATATTCTTGAGGAGAAAAGCTTTGCATGTATCTAACTCAATCTTTCTTTGAAGTAGAAATGGTTTGCTGTCATTTTATTAAGTGCTAGCATGGAGAAGATAAAACTCTTTACAGTTCTGCTTTGCATAATTTTTAAAACAAAGAATACACGTTTTCTCTAAATTTGGTGACTATGGGCTGGCTTTGTACAAAGGCTTGTGTTATTCTGAGTTGGTAGACAGAATAAAGGTCATTTCTTAAGCCATTCCTGGTAAGTTGGGAGATAGTAAATAAGCGTGTCCTACATTATTTAAAAATCTAGGGGATTCCCTGGTGGTGTAGTGGCTAGGCTTTGGTGCTTTTAATGGCACGGTCTGGGTTTGATTCCCAGCCAGGGAACCACTAAAAATATTTTAAAAATTAAAAAAAAATCTAGTAAGTCAACTGAAGGAGGTTTTTTTGTTTGTTTGTTCTTGTAAGTAACTTGACTGGAGGAAAATGTCTCTCTTTTGAAATATTGTCAAATACTTGAATTATGTATTCTTAGCTGGCACTTCATATTGGTTTTGTAAGCAACATAGAAATTAATATAAGGTATTTATTCAATTTATTCTCAAAATAAAAGAAATACACTTGGTTAGCTATTAAAAGTAATAGAAATCACTCTAGGCCCTTCCAATGACATCATGAATTACACGCTCTGTCTTCTCCCATCCTTACCTGCCCACAGTGTCCATCCAATGTTCTAGAAAGCTGTGACACTAGCATTTTACTTTTCAAAGAAGATGATAGAAACTGTCAAAATGTTGCTATCACAAACTTTAATAATATGCTTCTGAAATTAATAAACAATCAGTTTTCAGAGATCATCAAAGTCTGTTAAACTGTGTCTCTAAAAAAGAAAATATATGAGAGACTAGAAAATGCTTTCACCATTTTATGCAATGTTCCCAATTATGAGACAGTAAGCTTGAGGTTTAAATTTTATTTTACATTTCCCCTTTATATTTAATTTTCTGCTTTGTACAAAACCTTGTGTTAATCTGAGTTGGTAGACAAAATAAAGGTAATTTCTTAAACAATTTCTGGGAAGTTGGGAGACAGTAAGTGAGTTTCTCATACGTTACTTAACAATCTAGTAAGTCAACTGAAAGAGGTTTTTTATTTGTTTGTTTGTTTTGTTTGTTCGTTTTTGTAAGTAAATTGACTGGATGGAAATGTCTCTCTTTTGAAGTATTGCCAAATACTTCATTTAACAAGCACATACTGAGCAAGGTTTATGGGTTTAACATTGGAGTTGTAGAGGTAAATGACTCATGGGAAATAACATGAAGAAAAGAGCTCACCTTTAGCAGCAGATGAACCTAAAATTTATTTAACAGCTTCTCATTTCCTGTTGAATGACCATACTAACTCCAAGTTTTCTCATTTCAAAGATGGAAATTAAAAATAATGTGGAAGAAGAAACTTTTCTCTATTCCTCCGGTTCTTCCAGTTGGTCTAATAATTAAATCTACATGAGACAGATGAATAACAGAAAATAGTCATATACTTAATTATATATGATTGTATAATAATATACCTTAGTATGAAAATTTCACATACACAAGAGGTTGAGAGAAAGAAAGTTAAAATGAGGTATACATGGCATTCTGAGCTAAGGATGAGGTAAGATGCCTTAAGATTTCAGAGAGGAGGAAGATCATTCACAGGATGATAAAAGCAGATATTCAGTAATTAGATATTTGCTCTGTGTGTGTGTGTGTGTGTGTACACACACATAAATACACATTCTCCAGAAAGCCACATAATATGAAGACTAGAGGTATTTATGTTTTGTTTTGTTTTGTTTTGGACAGAATATATATCTATATATACCAATATATTATATATCTATATATATAGATATATATAATTAAAAGTTATTTCTGGTAGTAACTCTTATGGGCAGGGCTCATAATTTAAAATTTTTAAGAAAGTGATAAAGGTTTCTCATGATTCTGCCCAGTCTCAATTGTTGTCAGCTCAAAATAATTCATATGCCGAGTGGCACATCTTGAAGAGGGATGGCTATTCTGAACCCTTTTAATAGACATCTTGTGTGGTTATGGTATCTGGTTGCAATTAGAATAAATGAAATAGAGAAATGGAAGTTGGAACCAGATGGGGAATGTGTTTTGTTAAAAAGTTTGGGTTTTATTCATTAGGCATGGCAGGTGGCTGGAGGGTTTGGAAGTATACTGGCATCTTTATTTTCTTTGAAATCCATGGTAGGTTGGCAGGTTAGAAATTAAATCAAAATGCTTCCCAAACACCACACGATGCATCATAAAACAAGCATATGCATATAAGTTGGATTATCCAATATTGTTTTAAATATCTTTGCCACTGGTCCACTTCATTATGAGAACAGTAATTTTCAAACTTATTTTTCCCACAGAAGATTTTCTTTAGAAGAAATCTTAGCCAGGAGCATAAACAAATAAAACAGATAAAAACAGAATGATTTTTGTTGTAGATGAATAAATCAAAGGGCTTTTCAGCTGCAAATTACTAAGTATTATCTTCATCCTATGAATTTACATAATACTCATCATCTATATCTCTCTCATCTTCTGCCAAATTGCACACTCCCTTGAATTTTGTTTTTACGTAACTCTAGTATCCCTCTAACTAAATTATGAGCTATCTGTGACAGGGATCGCAACTTCTAAAGCTTTACATTTCCCCCAACACACACACAACATTCAGAAATGTCTTTCACAGGGTAGGTGTTTCCTCATGTGTAGACCTTTCCAAATTAATTATATATAATTATTAGGCTGATCAGATGTACTATTTTAAATGGGACAAAAAACAATGGTACTGTTCTATTTTAAATGGTATGTATGGGCAGCCTACTGAACCTTGAATTTATTCCAGTGAGAACAGACTGACCATATGTACCATTTGAAAGGGCACAGTACCATTGCTTTCGGTCCCATTTAAAATGGTACATTGGGTCAGCCTAATAATGATGAATGTCTGGGTTTACAAAAAAAAATTCAATTCATTTTTTTTCTACACTTTTATGAGGTATCTGCTTGGGCTCCTTAGACTTATATCATACAAAAATAATAATCCAATTCATGTATATCAGAAATATCAAAGTAATATATGGAGAAATAAAATGTGTTTTTTTTTTGCTAACAGATGTCACCCCAATAAGTCTAACAATAAAAATAAATTTAAAAAAATAAATAAAATTTAAAAGAATAAAAATGTGTTTTGTACATTTAATAAATAGCAGGAGAATTATAAGGATTCATCTGAATTTTAAACAATTTCTCACAGAAGAATGTGAGCATGTGCATGCACATGTGTACACGCACACTCCCACACCAAACAACCCACACATTTCTAACTTGCCTGTACAAAAATTGAAGAAGCAATCAAACATCTGTATTTCATTATTTTATATGCTCTTTGCAAGTGATACTTTTCAAAGCTTTTCAAATAATTGGATCATTTAAGTTGGCACACTTCCTGAAGTATCTTTTGAAAAGATTCACTGGAAAAGTGATGGCAATTAAGATTATTGTAGCCACATTTAGTATTTTGTTTATACAAGTTAATATCTTATAGGTACTCTATTCCATGTAGAAATGCTAATAATAATCTTAAGTTATAACTATTTCTCAAGTATTTTCAGTATTTACATAAGCATTCAGTAGTCTCTTTAGTGAGATAGTTAGGCATGTCTTCCTTAGAAGGTTATAGTGAATTGTGCTAGAGACTGTAAACATGATTTAGATACCTTGCTTTTAAAATATCTATATTTCTGTATCGCCTTTGGTCTGTAAGGTGATGCATATATTTAAATTTTTGTTCTGTTTTTGCCTAAATAACTCATAAAATAATACAAAGTCAGAGAACACATTTATGGATGGTTAATAAATGTTCCAGAAGTCTTTTTGCTCAGAACATTTCAAGGCAGGGCCCCAAAATATTTACTGATATAAATAGCTCATAATTTATTAGAACCCTTTATAATCACTTAGAAATTTCAAGATCAATTGGCTAGACATTAGCCTCGTCTTCATTAAAATATGGATCTTTCCATTTGAAATCAAATAATTCAAGCAAAGATACAATTGTTTCTTAAAGAAAAAAACAAAGTCAAATAAAATAATTTGAGTATTAAGACAAGTAGGATAAGGGTTTTTTGTTTTGTTTTGGTTTGGTTTGGTTTTACAAGATTATGACTTTGTGAATTCTGAAGAAGAACTTCTAAACATCTAATGCAACATAAAATACTTATGATTAAAACAAGGGCATAAATGAGCAACAAATACATGTGTGATACTCTCTAAGGACTCAGAAGGTAAAAGTGTAGTCTCTTGAAAGTATAAATAGGTAAGATATATCAAAATTTAAAATGCTTGGCCTGCTTATTAAACCTTTGAAAATATATTCTGTAAGGTTATTTTCTCAGATACATACAGTTATACAAGAATTCCATTGAGACATTATTTGTGGTGATTTATAAAAGTGAAAGTAGCTTATATACAACAGTAGAGAAGTAGAGAACCTATTCAATAAAATATAATATATCCGTGTGATGGAAAACTATGTGATCATGACAAGAATAAGGCAGTGGCAAGATTAATAATGTTACCAAAAACATTGACCACCTTTAGTTGAGCCCATGCTATATGCATTAGGAAAGCAGTATGGTGTAGTTTTGGGAAAAGAATTCTGAAATCTGACTGCATGGGATAAAATCATATTCCTATCACTTCTGAACTCTGAGCCTCAGTTTACTTATCCACAGTGGGTTTAACTACAGTCTATATTTTACAGGTTGGAGGGATTAAATGTGAAGTCTACTCAGTATATACTTAATAAGAATTAGCTACTATTATAATTAGTAAAATAATCTCCTTTACTTTCATATCTACCATATGAATTAGGTAACAGTATTACCCTGTTTTATGTATAAAGGACAAGTTTGATTATGAAAAAGTCACACTTTTAATAAACATCAAATTAAATAATTTATCCATTTATTTTTTTCAATAACATTGATTTCAAGGACTTACTTTACATTAGGCCTCAGTGAATATGGTGGTAATAAAACCTATAAAGTTTTATTTTCCTGTAGCTCACATTTCAGTAAGAAAATTAGACAATAAATAGATAAATATGTAATGTCAAAGTGGATTGTGGTAAGTGTTATCAAGAAAAATAAGGGGTTCCCTGGGGGTGTAGTGGCTGGGTCTCGGCGCTCTCAACGCCATGGCCTGGGTTTTATCCCCAGCCAGGGAACTACCCCTTGCCAAAAAAAGAAAAAGAAAATAGGACAGTAGATAAGGAGTGATGAGGCAATAAATAAAAAGGGACTTTATTAAAAAGGGGTGTGGTGATGATTAAGGAAAGATATGTATCAAGGAACGATATAAACTACGTACATGGAGGAAGGACCTTGTAAGCCAAGTGAACCACAGCACAAAGCCCAAAGTGAGGGTGTGCTCAGAATGTTGTAGACCCAGGCTTTAAACTAAAGCTCTGTGAGTCTGAAGATGCACAGATACTGATTTGGAAAGATATGCAAGGTATGTCCAAGAACTAAAAGGGCTCTTATGAATTATGCCATTTATATTATAATAAGTATTGTATGTAAAATCTACACTTATGTTTATATGTCAATGCATGTAAACATTCCTGGATAGGGAGGTCAAATTACCCAATTGCCCTTGAAATTCGTGACATCTGTACTTTGAACGGCTGACATTCTGCTGTTGAGTATCACCCAGATACTTCCTCTCCCACTGCTCCTGGACTGCTCCCGATGAGAGCTCAAATATTTTTTGTACTTTTTTCCATCGTGTGACTGATCTCCCTCAGTATGCTGTGCTTACTAATGTCACTCATCTCAGGCATTTTATAAATGCTTTCTAATGCCCCAGACTAACTGCTTAATTCTCTAGTATCAATACAGAAATATCACCTATCTCTTGGGGGCCCATTTTTTTATAGGAAGACCATATCAGAGTTACTAGGGTTTCAAAGCTTAAGTAAATTTCATTTATTTTATTTTATAATTTGCTTTTTGTTTGTTTGTTTAAGAGCAGTAATTTCGTGCTCATGGAGTGTACATGCTGCTATATTGGGTGAGTCAGGAAGGTAGTATTCAAATGACATCACCATAATATCTCTTCTCTAAATTCAGTTCAGTCCCTGAGTCCTGACGGTTATACTTGTCTTCTTCTCTAATAATGTAATATTTCCCAAGGAACCTGGAGTCCTGTATGTCACTTAGTTTCTGTTGCCTTCTCCCAAGTTCACCATATTTTGTTTTTTCTTTTTATTTATTTATTTAGTTATTCAATTACATTTGACGTACAGTATTATATCAGTTTCAGGTGTACAACACAGTGGTTAGACGTTTATATAATTTACAAAGTGATTCCCCTGATAAGTCTAGAACTCACCTGGCACCATACATAGTCATTACAATATTATTGACTATATTCACTTTGCTGTATTTTACATCTCACTATTTTACAACTGCCAATTTGTACTTCTTAATCCTTTCATCCTTTTCACCCAGCCCCCAAATCCCCCTTTCATCTGACAATCATCAGTTTTTTCTCTGTATCTAGAGTTTGTTTCTCTTTTGTTTACTTGTTTATTCTGTTTTGTTTTGTTTTGCTTCTTAGATTTCACATGTAAGTGAAATTATATTGTATTTGTTCTTTGCTGTCTGATTTATTTCGTTTAGCACATACATTCTAGGTCCATCCATGTTAGCACAAATGGCAGTATTTTATTCTTTTTATGGCCAAGTAATATTCCATTGTTTATATATGTAATCTTCTTTATTCAATTGTTTATCAGTGGAAACTTAGGTTGCTTCCATATCTTGGCTATTGTAAATAATGCTGCTATGAACACAGGGCTGTACATATGAAGTGTGATTAAAAAATACAGTGAATGTTTAAGTAAAAAGAAATTCATTACAGTAGAAGACATATTGTCATTAACGACCCTCACAATACTCCCCCTCACTTCAAGCACATTTATCCCATCATTCTTGCCACTTTCTAGAGGCAGTTCTGGAAGTCCTTTTTCATAAGTGTCTTTAGTTGCAGGTTGTGACTGTCTTAACATTTTGAATCAATTCAAAGTGTTTACCTTTCACGGTCATCTTGACTTTGGGGAAGAGCCAGAAGTCTCATGGTGCCAGATCCTGTGCATAAGATGGATGAGGACACACTGTAATGTTATTATTTGACAGAAATTTATGTTATTGCATTGTTCATAATCCATGATTTACAGCACATTTTAAAACACACTTTCTCTCAACTTGTAGCTTGCAATCAACTGACTGCACCCAACAAGTTAAAACTTGTGACAGACTGTTACTAAGGTTCAGTGCTCCACTTCCCATATCAAAGATCCCTGCCTTTTTGTTGGATGGCACTCAGCAGCAGCATTCATCATCATTGTATTTTTTTTTTCATACCACGTATCTTTTTGAATTAGTGCTTTGGATTTCTTTAGATAAACATTCAGAAGTGGAATTGCTGGGTCATACAGTAGTTCTGCTTTTAATGTTTTGAGGAATCTCTATACTGTTTTCCGTAATGGTTGCACTAATTCGTAATCTCACCCACAGTATGTGAGTTCCCTCTTCTCCACATCCTTGCCAACACCAAATTCATCATGCCTATTTATATACTTGTATCTCTGAACCCGCAAAGCTCACATAATTTATTTTTCTCAGTAAGCTCGTAATTATTAGAAAAATTAAAAAATACACCCATAATGTGATGGTAATTGGAATATCTGATCTCTTTATGCTTATCACCTCATATTATTCTCTCATATAACATTACAAATTATTACAAAAGAAGACTAAACACTTACATAAGTGGTCACGTGATGTGGGATATAAGATTGACGTTATTCTTGGTAAAGGTTAATTGCAGTTACTTATCATAAAAATAGATAGCAAGTATTCAAATTTGATAAATCATTCTTAAAAAGTAGCACATTGGATTGGGTTTCTTATTTCATTAATTTTACTGCATCACAGGGCAATGCAATATTAACCTTCCTTCTCAAATTAAGATCTCACAATACCGTATGTCAATTGTCAATGTAAGAAATGTAGAAACCTGTACAGAACTTTAATGAATTTATTTGAGCCAAACTGATGACAATTGCTGGGAAGCAACATCTCAGTGGATTAAAAAATGCTCTGGAGAATGGCAGTTCTGCAGCTTATTTTACAATTAGAATCAAAGGAGGAGACGTAAGGAGGGTTCCATGAAATCCCTTGGTTATAGATGAAGGGACTGGAAGAAAGCTAAGTGGGAAAATCTCTGGATTGAATAAAAAGTAAAATAGAGAGACACATACTTGTTTTACATTGGTTGGCACAAGGTAGTTAATTAACATTATGTAATTTTACAGCACATAGAGATGGTATTCACGGAACAAGATGACAATAAAAGGTTCTGTCATCTCATGCTCTAGTGCAATGGGTTGTGCCCTAAGGGTCCAGAAAAAGGAATTACTCTGACAGTCCAAGGGTATACTATCTAAGATGCAAAAAGACAATAGACAGGCACACTTAAGGTAAAGCATGACGTTTCTCAAGGAAGCTAGGGGCCAAGAATGTGACTACCCTCCATGACCACTTTTAGTTAGAATTATTTTTTTAGAGGTGAAACCAAGAAGCAGTTTATGAAAAGGAAAATAAGGAAATAAAGAGATAATTTATCAAAAGGGAAAGTACACTCCAAAAAGGGAGCAGGCTTGAGCAGATAAATGGCTCAAGAGTAGATTTTTTTTATTAGATTTTTTTTCTCATTTATTTTTAATTTTTAAATTACATTTGACATACAATATTATATTGTATATGCTCAGTTGTAGAGCATAGTGATAACACATTTATATAACTTACAAAATTCTTATTCTGATACATCTGGTTTTCATCTGACATCATATATAATTACTACAAAGTTACTGTACTTTACGCCTTGTGACTATTTTGTGACTATGAATTTGTACTTCTTGATTTTTTCCACTTTTTACCCACCCTTCTGAAACTCCTCCCACTACCCCAACAAATCTAGTGGCCATTGACGTCACCCATAGTTATTGCAAAATTATTGACTATATTCTCATGCTATATACCCTATATCCCCATAACTATTACTTTGCAACCACCAAACTGAACTTTCCAATCTCTTCTCTTTATTTCACCCCCTCTCCCAACCTGCCTCCCACCTGGCAAAAAAAACAAGTGTTTTCTATATTTATGAATCTATTCCTGTCCTGCTTGTTTATTTTCTTCTTTGGGTTTACCTACAAATGAAGTCAACTCATATCTGCCTTCCTCTCTTTGTCACTTCACTCAGTGCAATACTCGTCTTGAATTTTGATTGGAACTTTTAATCCATTAAATTGAAGGTATTTGCTGATATGTAACTATGACATTTTGTTGTTCATAATTTTGCTTCCCCCCCCCCCCCCATCTTAGAGCATTCCCTCTAACATTCCTTATTATACTGTTTTTCTAGTGCTGAGCTACTTTAGCTTTTTCTTGTCTGGGAAGCTCTTTATTTGCCCTTCAATTTTGAATGATAGCCACACTGAGTAGAGTAATCTTGGTTGTAGGTCCTTCTTTTTCATCATGTTGAATATTTTCTGCCTGCAAAGTTTCTATTGAGAAATCAGCTGACAGTCTCATGGGAGCTCCCTTATGAGTAACCAGTTGCTCTTCTTTTGCTGCTTTTAGGATTCTCTCTTTGTCTTTAACACTTGCCATTTTAATTATAATGTGTCTTGGTGTGGGCCCATTTGGGTTTATCTTGTTTAGTACTCTCTGTGCTTCCTGGGCTTGTATGGCTGTTTTCTTCACCAGATTAGGCAAGTTTTCAGTCATTATTTCTTCAAATAGCTTCTCAATTCCTCGCTATTTCTGTTCTCTTTCTGGTATTCCTATGATGTGAATGTTGTTACATTTGATATTGTCCCAGAGACCCCTCAGACTATCCTAAACATTTTGGATTCTTTCTTCTTTTTGCTGTTCTAACTGGATGTTTTCTGCTACCTTGTTTTCCAATTAGCTGATTCAATCTTCTGCTCCATCTAGTATGCTGGTAATTCCTCCCATTGCATCCTGAACTTCATTTCTGACTGGTTCTTTTTGTATAGTTTCTATGTTTTTCTTTATGCTTGCTGTCTCTCTGTTGAAGTTTACACTAAGTTTCTTGAGCATCCTTATAATCATTGTTTTGAGTTCTGTATTTGATACAGTTTGCCTCCATCTCGTTTAGTTCTTCTTCTGGAATTTTCTGCTCTTCTTTTATTTGAGACATGTTTCCTTGTTTCTTCATTTTGGATGCCTATCTGTATTTGTTTCTATGTATTAGGTAGGTCTGCTATGTCTCTTAGTATTCTTGCATAACCTTTTAAAGTAGGTGGCCTTTTGGGCCCTGGCACAGTCTCCCTGGTCATCTGTGCTGGATGCTCCTGTAGATTTTGGTTTGGTGTCAATGCTGTGCCTGGAACTAATCGGTATAAGTCTCAGAGCACACCAATTCTGGTCACCACACTCTTGGGGCCTGAAGACTTAAGTAGTTTTCAAAAAAAGGTTGCAATGCAGGTGGGGCTGGCTGCTCAGTGGAGAATGTACCTCTGGTGTTGGTGGAGTTGGATGGGGTGGAGTCCCAATGAGCTAGCAGGGTGGAGTGAGTGGAGCTCACCAGATCAATCAGGTTCAGATTTGACGATGGGAAGGGGGCAGACAAAACACAGTGAAGATGGCACCTTACAGATTGCTGCATGGGAGGAAGACACACCCAGGAAAAATGGCAACTGTCTTCCAGCTTTTGCTCCAAAGTCACACACCTCAGTTTGCCCCCCCCATATTCCTCTAGCACCCCACAAGTCACAGTCCCTCTGCAGGAGCCCAGAGTGAGTACATGCAAGTGACTGAGTGCACAGGCAATTTAAGAGGACATCTGGGTGTCTTGCAGGCTTTCATCCCAACTGGCCCATCAGAGTTTCCACTGTTTTTCATAGTCAGATGTTGTGGAGCTCCTCTTCTTAGAACCAGTGCTTCTGGCTGGGGAGCCTGGGATGAGGCTAAGGTCCTTTGCTCCTCTGAGGGGAGGCTTCATGACTGAGATATCCCTCCTTGTTCTTTACCATCACTGGTTTGCTTTTGTGTGTGTGTGTGTGTGTGTGTGTGTGTGTGTCTGTGCCCCTTCTACCAAAATGTGACCTTCTCTTTTTTGTATCTTTAGTTATAAAACTTCTGTTCAGGTAGACTTCAGATGGTTGGTTGTACAATATTTAGTTGTAATTTCAATGTATTCTCAGAATAAAGCAAGTACAGTTTACCTGCTGTGCCATCTTGGATCTCCCTGTTAGTTAGGAATTTTTAGGTTCAAATCATTTTATCTAGTTAATTTTGGTCTCTGAGTTTGTAGGGTCTGCCATGCTGACGCCACTGAATTCATCAGGTTTAGTATGTGCCCTCTTTTGTGTCCTCACAATAAAAACTGTAAAAGAATATAAAATTGTAGGCTTACCATACTATTTTAAGTGGGGCAGAAAACAATGGTACCGTCCTGTTTCAAACATTATGTATGGTCAGCCTAGTCTTAGTGGGCTAAATTCAAGATGTTAGTAGGCTGACCATAGGTACCATTTGAAAGAGGACAGTACTGTTTTCTGTCCCATTTATAATGGTACATCTGGTCAACCTGTACTGGGCAAAGCTGTCTACTGGTAACTTGTCCAGAACATGCAGATTATTTTAGCTGTTCCTGGTCTTCAATCTATTTTGCAATTTACAATGTAAACCAAAATTAATTTTGAACTGTAATAAAGATTAGAAGGGAGCAAAAAGGAGCTACAGCTCAGAAGACACAGATTTACATAGTAACTTAAACTGTGTTCTACTGAGACAAAGGGGAGACCTCCTTTTATAACAAAAGTTCTCAGTCAGGTCCCAATCAAGTTTGTTTTAGGTAAATGAGGTATCCATATTGTGTAGTTCTGATTGGATTGAGCAAGTCTCAGTCCATTGGTAGAAAGACAGATGAAACCAGGGTTTCCCTGCAATGGTTGACTCAGATGATGTAAATAAGCAGGGCATAGTGCAAGAAACGAGTTCAGTCTGGTTTTTCTCTGTGTACAGAGCATGGGAGGGGCCCCTGTCAGCAAAAAGTCCCTGGAATTATGTTATTTAGAAAATTTAGCCTTTGATTGACCTTAAAAATTCCATCTCAGCAGATAAGCTCCTTTTTGGGGTTCACATAAAAGTAATCTTTCTTCTCAGGGTCCACAGTTTGTTCTAGGGAACTTAAAATATACAATTATTTTTGTTAGAAATACAATTAATGTTTTTCAGGTCAGATGCAACTGATCATTGTGCTGGGATATATATGCGTGCATTGCAAATTAATTTCAGTGTTTCTACTTCTCTATACATGTGTATCCTTTAAATTCTCTTTGATCCAGCTTTTATACCTTGCTGCTTCCCTCAAAATTATTGTGCTGAATAAAATTTGTGAAATGTGTTTATTTGATTTGTCTATGTCATAATTTCACCTTAAAAAAATTCTTCACATATTTAAGTTCACATCAGCAATAAAAATAATAAGAATTCTATTGCATGGAAATGCGATTTTAAATGTTTCTGTATAAGATCCTTCAGTTCTGTAGCTCCTATTTAGTATCATGGACAAGAAAGATATAAGAGAAAGTTAATGCTTACAGTTATTAATATTTATTATTTTAAAAATTTAAATGTGAAAGGCCCTTCCTTAAAATGATAGGGTTTATCAAGACTATGGCTCTGAAGTTTTCTGCACTTATCTAATTGCAATGTCCTTTTCTATTATGTGTTTTGTTTGCACATAAGAATGTTTAATAACACAATTTATATTCTTCCACATTTAATGAGACAACATTATTCTACCCAAATTGTCTTTAAATATTGTAGACTTAAAAGAATAAAGGTAAAAAATATATTTACAATATATAATTTTGTTAAATGAAATATATGGTTATCACAAGATAGATAGTATTTATTCTTATTTTCAGTGTTTTCATTCAATTGTATTAGCATTCCTTAGATAATGAGCATTCTGATCATTTGGCTAAAAATTAAATGAGCTAACAATTTAATTGTCTGATTTCTGTGGAGTAACTGCATCTTCTGGGAAATGGATTATAATAAGCGCAAATTCATTTCTGTTCTTTCAAAAAAACAAGCTTCAATTAAATGTTATCACCCCAGGTGTTTTACGTCTCTTCAATGAAAACATTATCACTTTAGCTATTGAAACAGAGGTATGTCAAAAATCCAGATGCTTCATACATTTTCTTTGAAATTTAATAAAGAAAGTTAGGGAAACTATCTGCCTGTCAATTACTCTCTGTAACAGAAGGCATCCTGACACTGATTAATTGCCAAGCACAACCCATATTCACTGTAATGGCAGTTATATGTAGATATCCAAGGCCAACTGAAGAAGGCCTGGAATGACATTCTACTTACAAGTAATTTAATTTTCAAGAAATAAATACAGCATACTGAGATAGTAAGGTCTGGAGAAAAATAAACCAACATACCGTAGAGATATAATTTTATTTTCTTCTTTTCAAATCATTTCTCACTTCATGTTCCTAAAAGTAATTTATACCCCCTACCTCCATATATGAGTTATTTTTATTGATCCACAGAACTTTTCCAGAACAGGCTTTACTAATAGCTAAGATCTATTGTTTTTCTCTTGGATTATGCAGATTAAGAGTAAACAGGTATGCTAAAGAGACAAATGAGGGATTTTGGAACAGAAAATATTATATAATGAGTCCCTGTAATTATAATTTCACTTGAAAGAATTGAGACCGACACCAATCTAGGGCAAATATAACACCACCAGCACATGACCAAATGCTAGAATGTTCAAAAAGGGACATTTCTGAGGAGGGTCAGAATGAGCCACTCAAACATATGTCACTACAGCATAAAGATTTGTTTGAGCTGCAGGCATTTGAGAAGTACAAGACATAAGAAGAACTCTACCTGTTTTTTGCCTAAAAGTAGGGCATATATTTCTCTTTGTGAATGCAACTGTAAATTTCTATTTGTGAAGATGTTGCTCCTCCCATAGCAGGAAGACAAGAGATGGCACTAAGATGAGTCTGCATAAACAAATCTTAGTAAAAATATATATTTAAAAATGCTTTATTTACCATATATTTCCTAGTCACCTGGCCACAGTTTATACCCTTTTGTTAAAACAATATATAAGTCCCCTAGTCTAACCATTTCTTTGTGTCTTTCAATTCTTTTCTGTGAATCATTGTACACATAAAAATATTAACTCAAATAAAATTTATATGTTTATTTCTCCTCTTAATCCATGTTTTATCAACTTAATCCAAGTTTACATATTAGGGGTAAAAAGTAAAAAAGAGGATAGAGAAAATGTGTTTTCCTTCCTTAAATGTCCATGCAACTCAACATTAATTAAACAACTTTTTCTATTATATTATTTATCAGTTCCAGGAATACATACATAGAAAATTCTGCAATTGTATGCTTGATTTTGATAATGATGTAACTGCTAAGGATAGTTAGACATGATTTAAATATAGTTCATGGAGCATCAGGACTAATTATGGCACATTTATGACTTTGATCATGTCAAACCTTAAAGACTATGGAGTTTGGTCTTAAGCAGATTTTCAGAAGTTTTCATCTTGGAGCTTAATCACTCATCTGCTCAACAAATATTTACTTGTTTATTTAATATGTATTTACTGAGCATATTGTATGTTCCTCTCACTCTTTTAGGAGCTGAGAATAAAGCTAAATATTATAGAATAATTATTTGCCCTAAAGGAGCTTACTAGAGGTCAGGAGAACTAACAAACATTTTAGAAAGTTGGTTAGTATTGTTTAAACAGAAAGTGCTAAGGGGATATAGAAGATCTTGACATTTATGTTAACATCTTGGAAATACAGATGCCAAGGAAAACTTCCAGTAATTTAACATATATTCATTATTTGTCTTCTTACCTGTACCCAAGATGTGTTAGTGCCTATTATTAATACAACATGGTATAAATTTACTTCACCAGACCCTAGATAAAAGTTTGTCTTAAATCTGGCACAGTAAGTTGAATCATAGGAATGCCAGCTCCATCATAAACCTAATCTACAACTTTGCTCAAAGTGGGGAAGAAGTGAGCTAAAGAAGAGTTTATCCTCCCTCACACAGAGACCAAAAGAAATGCATGAGCAGGTGTTTGCATTGGAGAAAAGAATTAATTTATTAGGTTTGGCACCAATCTGGAGAACACATGGGCTCAGGGTCCCGACACCCTGGCTCTCAGACGGTTTGTAGACTAGAGGCTTTACAGACCAAAAATCCTAAGTCATCATTAGTAAGGGGTTTGGGGTGGTGGGTGAAGCATTTTGGTCAAGTGTGAGGAAGGGCAGTAAATCATGGTTTCAGGTGCTGAGGTCACCTTTGATGGCCCTCACTCTGGTTTCACAGGGATATGGCCAGGGTCTTGTTTTGCTTTAGGGCTCAGGAGCTCAAACACAATTTAGGGTATGATGTTATCTTTAGCTTAATAAAACCCATACTTGTGACCATTAGTCAAGGCTGGGCCATCGTTTCTTGCTGCCTCAGGAGGTAATAAATGTAAAGGAAAGAGCTGAGGCTTACAGGGCATGCTGTGAGGAAATGGAATTGAGTGTTGGGGCTACATTTCAAATCAAAATCATACATTAAATCAGGATCCTCAGTTTCAGTAGGAAAGTGGTAGAGCAGTGTCTGCAGGTATTTTGTTCCCTCCATGATCGTGAGCCTCCAGACCCATGCACCCCATTGAGGTTCAACACACGCCACCCCAAAATATGAAAACTTGCCATGTTCAATATATGAAGATGAAGAAATTTGAGCAAACAATAGAAGCAGTAAGGTCAGTCTGACCTTCCCCTTGTCTTTATTCTTTAAAACAGTTCATAAAACCTGTGAGAGGTGCCTTTCCTATACCAGGTGTAAAGGAGCATTTTTATTTCTGAAGAGGGAGACACCAAGAGGATTCCTAATAAACAAGCTTTGCTAAGTTTCCCCCAGTTGCCTCCCACTCTCCAATCTATCATATTTCCATAGGCCTGCCTACCCTGTAGTACACCTAGCATAAAAACACTCAGGCAGGTCGAACTGTTACTTTGGGTCTTAATTTCCTTATGGTGTCTCCCATGTTGCATAAAATTGATGTTAAATAAATGTGTATGTTTTCCCCTGTTAATCTGCCTCTTTGTCAATTTAATTTTCAGAGCCAGCCAAGAACTCTAAAAGGGCCAAGGGAAAGATTTTTCCTTCCCTACAGTACAATTGTGTATGTTGGCCAGAAAGCCCCTGAACTAAAATGTTCTCTACCTGGTACATCTCTTAAAATAATCCAAAGAATTGAAAGGCTTTCCTGTAAAGTATTTCTCCTTCTCCTATTTCAAAACCTCCGTTGTGCACTTTGGTGTATTTTTTTTTTTGGGGGGGTGTTTAACCATAGGTGGTCCTTGACAAATACATTTTATTTTAAAACATCCAAAACTCTTACAAAATATGTGCTGTTCTCCTTAAAACACCTCTCACATGCTGAACTGAATCTTTAATACAAGTAAATTAGATAATGAACTGACACATTAGGCTATCTGATTTTGATTCTTCAAGTCTGTACAATTAATTCAGAATTTTATGTATTTTAGAATTATTCATGTTTTACTATATAAAATTATAAGAATGAAATAACCACAGATCCTTTTAAGAAAAAAGTATCAGTCTCAAGATTAAAATGAAACAATGTAAAATATAAAGCAAGGTATCTGGAAATATTTCACTGAAACTGTAATTTTGGCAAGGTTTTATTAGAAATTTTTAAGAATTTCTGGTTCTCATGGAATAAAAGCTGCATTATTTTATGTGATTCTGTTTTTCAACCTGTAGATATTCATAACACATACATATTTTCAAGAAGTAGAAATATCTTTGTTATAAATATTATTGCAGTGAGCATATTTATATATAAATTATGGACTGCAGCTCTGATTATTTTGCCATATCTAGAGTCATACTGTCTGCACTGTGGATAATCTTGCTGTGAATATTTTTATATATAACTCTCTGACAGCACCTGTTATTATGGTAGATTATTTCAGGTGAGATTACTGCACAAAATGAATAAATAGGTCTGGGTTACATAATGTTGCACTCAATCCTATTGACAGCAACAAATGAAAATGGATTTTGACAATCTTGGAGGGATTTTTATATTTTAAAATTATTTTACAATTGAATAAAATACTTGTCATAATTTACATTTCTTTTTTTTTACATTTCTTTTTTTAATAAACTTCGCTATCATTTTACATGTTAATGGGCTATTAATATATATTTTCATAATTTTTTCTGTTATGGCATGTATATTACTTTTATTAATCTGTATTTATTATGAAAATGAAACTTTGTCATATTTATTGCCAAGAAATATTTAACCCAATTATTTTATTTTTTAAACAAGTGTATAAAATAAAAACTTGACCAATACGATTTTCTCTTTTGAATTACTATGTACATTGTACCTTCCTAAAAAGCCAAGTTATTTTCTGTTTTGTGAGGTGGAGGTTAAAATGATTAAAAGAAGTTTTCAAAGGGGAGAGTTGTACAAATTTTATTACCTAAATTTGGATTTTTGATTCTTTAGCAAAATAGGAAAAAGTATTTTATAGCAAGAAAGGTGAGATTGTCAGGAACCCCTTGACAATTTTAGAGAATTCTTTATCTTACATTTAACTCTAGATAATAAGGCTCTACGTAAGGGGCCTGGTGTTTAGAAAAGGAGATGAAGAAGAAGGCTGCCCAAAGCCAGCTATGCAATTTACAGAACGAAAATTTAGGGTCTCTTATTCAAAAATTATTAAGAATATGAAGACAGTTACAACAGAGCATTAAACTAAGTGTGGGGCCCTGTACAAACTGCACAGGTCACATGACCATGAAGCTAAATCTGATTCTGCCTTTTCTGATCCTGTTAGATTATGGAGAGAAGGGAGATAAAATATAGGGGAAGCAGGTGATCAGAGATGTGCCACTATCTCCCCTCTCTGCCTTAAAGTACAGTGTTTGTTTTGTAGATTCAAGGACATTCCTAGGGTGAGGAGATTATCCTGCCCTACATGCATTCACAATTGGAATTGAGGATAGAGATGATCCTCCCATGGCTCCACGGCAGTGACCTGAAGGGTGGTCACATCTGGGGGAACTGAGCTCACAACTCTGTCCTACAGCGCAGGGCTTCAGTAGAACTCCCAGCTTCTCCTGTGATGTCAGAAGGACCTCTTCATACTCCCAAGAGAAGCAAAGAACTTAGTTGGGTTGAGAGTTAGCAGGGCAGCGGAGACATCAGCTATATTCACCAGAGATAGTGCTAGGTAGGATAAGGGTAAAGAGTATCAAGGTTTGGGTAGTAATTGCTAAATGCTATTCTTGCTCACTGATAAAATGTAGCCTGGTACTTTGCAGACACAGTCGCAACTGGATGAGCTCGAAACCACAGCTGGGTGAGTTTAGCTAATTGCAAAGAAGAAATCAATGTGCAATTAAGCAAACAGTATAAATAAACAGTGGCTAAGCCTTTCTTCCAGAAGACAGAGGTTTGGATGTGAATCTTCTGTCTCCCTAACTTGTTGCAAGTAAATAAAACTAGATAACAACAACTGTTTCATTCTTGAATACAACTAAGGGGTGAACCCATGAGTTCGGTAACACAAGTCCTAAGCAAACAAGAGTGGAGGAGGAGTGAGCCAGCAAAGCTGCCCTGTCTCAGAGCAGCTCAACAGAGCTGAGGAACCCAGCAGCCTCATTTACTGGTGCCTGTGGAGTTTGTCACCAGGAGAAAGGATGTAAAATGCTTGTTGCAATGATTTGTCTGACACAAATACTTTATATAACCTCTTGTCATACAAATAAGTGATACATGGAAAATAAATCAAAATCCAATCAAGTATGTTAGGACATATCTACCTTCTGAAGAGTAAAGTAGCTGCAACTCTCATAGTCAAAAAGCACTCTTTTCTATTAAGCATGAGTTGCCAACTTTCCAAACAGGATACCAAAGTCACCTGTTAATCAAGAAAAGTTTCACTCATTACAGTAAGGTAAAGAGCATCACCTTAGGGGAGACTTCATTTCTTAAAGGGAGAAAGTGGGGAATAGATAGTTAAAGGGTGTGAGGCTTCAGTGGTTGGAGCCAGTGTTCAGTGCCTGAATCTCATTGGAATCTGGCAGTCTTAATATGATGGTTTAGCATCTATGGACAAAGCAAAGTGAGGATCCAAGCAAAGTACCCCCGAATTGCTAGTTTTCAGGCCATTTGAGCAGTCTATGATCTTGAGAAGGTTGTCTAAATTATTTTTCTAGAAAGAAGCTGGTTGGACATACTTCTTTCAGAAAATTGAATTAGGAGAAGTTCCTGAAGCAAACACTGTTTATTTATTGATGTACACCTTTGTCTTTCTGGGAAACAGTTTTCCAGAATAAATCATAATGTCATGTTGGTGGAGGCAGCCTTCATGTTTAATACTGATAGTTAAACTTTGAGGCTGTAGGTCCTATAATATTTGGCCTCACTAGACTCACAAAAGTAACATCAAATCACGTCCTAAGAAGAGTAAGATTTGCAGGCCACAATCAGATTCAGTAAGAGCCCCTGACACTCCTAATTGTGATAAACCTGGATGCTCTGAGCAATTTTTTTTTTCTTTCAGAGGTGAAATCAAGAAGCAGTTTATTAAAAGGAAAATAAGGTGAAACAAAGAAATTATTTATTAAAAGGGAAAGCACACTCCAAGGAGGTAGGAGCAGGCTTGAGCAGGTAAATGGCTGAAGAGTCTGGGCAAAATTTTAAAGAAGGAGAAGTGCTACAATATTTTTTAAAATTGATGGTAACCTTGTAATTTTATTTCCTTTCAACCTCTTGAATTCTTACCTGTGTTTCAGTTATACCATTTTCCTCATCCATAAATTCTTAGACATCCCTTTGCAGAGGTTTTCCTGTAAGAAACTGAATAGAAGTCAATAAACCTCCATTGAAATTAGGAACACTCCTTGCTATCAGTATAGTTATTTGCTAGCTCTTGTATTGCTTTAACCATTACTTCAGAAAAATATCTACTTGCTACATATCTACTTGCTACCAATTATCCTATTAAACAGAATGTGTAACATGCAGAATTCATGTCTTTGAGGAGGATGAATTACTTAGTAATACATAGGGTACTTTCTGGAAATATTTATTAATTACATAAGGTATTGAACACTAACTCCCTTTAATATTGTTAAGCTTTGTTTTGTTTCCTTTGGTTTCAGTTAGTTTAAATAAATTATTGAATTGGTGTTTTCAGACCAATGTAGTTGTATTATATAATTATAGCTCATCAGTCACCTTTTGTTTTAACTTTATGTAATGTAGAGAGACTGTAAGGGATTGAGAATGAGGAAATCTTGGTTTTAATCTTGATTTTGCAACTAAGTGACTGTAGCACTCTACTTATCACTTAGTTACTCTCAATTCCAGTTTGTTTATTTATTTATCTATTTATCTATCTATTTATTTATTTAAGAAGGGCTGATTTCTATGACTAACACCAGCTTCATCTCCTTAGGGATGATTCTAAGTTACGCAGCATCTCCTATTAGCTGCTTAGATGGGGAAAATATTTTCTTACATGCATTTGCCATTATTTGTCTTAAGTCTGAAAGATCATTTAGCACACATTGATGGTTTACTGTAGTTATTTCTGTACATCTTTTAAAGTGTGTACAATAAGTATTGTTGCAGCAGTTCAGAAAAAATTAGAATATTCTTAAAAATAAAATAAGTAGCCTCATTTGTCAAGAGTATGAGGAAGACTGGTGATTAAGTCTTCAAATAAAGTGCACTGGAGCTTAGGTTTATCTCAGTGACAAAAACTGATTATAGAAAGATGCCTACTCTCTAAAGTGGGGAGAGTTGGAGATCAGGAAAGAGGTAATTAACTCCAAATATTACTGACTCTCAGGTCTGGATCAGTTAGAATGACATTGCATTGGCCCAAAATGCTTTTGTGTTTGTGAAATTTTAAGGGAAGCAATATTTAAATGGAAAAATATTTCTACCTTCTACAAAACTGTAACTATAAATTGTAGTAGTAAATATAATAAAACAAACATTTCAAAACAGAAGCAAAATTAATATTTAGATCTTTATTCTGCTGCAGCCAGATTTCCAACCAGGAAGAGGAGAGAGAGAGAGAGAGAGAGAGAGAAAGAGAGATGTTTATGGTTACCCACTGATTTGCACTTGTAGGTCGTATTTTGTTTCCTCTTTTTTATATTTTATCTGTCTTTGCTCGATGTTTGGAGCAAAATGTTTGAATACAGCTGAGTTCCCTATGCTAGCTTAAGGCCATATAGACCTAAAGTCTACACATATAATGTATGCTAGAATAATTTTTAAAAAATGACTTTCATGCCCTGGGTATCTAATTCTAGCATCTCTTCCTCTAGTCTTCTCACAGTTGCTGTCTGGACCATGGTAAGGAGAGAGTTAATGGTCAGGGACAGAGATACTAGCTGTTCCTACAACAGTGTACCCAACAAAGTGCTTCAATGCAGGCCTTTGAGCACTGTCTGCCCTTGGTAACCATAAATACAGTGTGGCCCATTTGGTGCTGATTCTGCTCTCTCACAGCAATAATGTCCTACAAGCAGTCTCAGTAGTCATTTTCTTCTTCAATTCTCCTCAAGTATTTTAGATTTCCAAGGATTCTCACAGCTTGTGGGTCAATGAGCTTCCTCCTTGTGTTTTTTGCTTATTGCCATTTTTAAAACCATTTATAAAGACCAGTAACATAAGGAAGACAGGCTGTTACATGTGTTCAACCCATTGTCTGGTAGCCATGGTAATCAGACAAGTAGATATAAAGTGAAAATCAATTGAGGTTCAGAGCAAGTTGAAGAATAAATAGCGAACAGAAAAAATATATGTAGCAATAAACAGAAATCATGTGTCAAGGCAAGAGGTTTAGAAATAGGAATGAGGTGGGGGTTCCTGGGGGTGTAGTGGTTAGGCTTCAGCACTCACATCGCCATGGCCTGGGTTCAATTTCCAGCCAGGGAACCAAAAAATGAATGAATAAATAACAACAAAAATTAAGGAAAATGTGGTATCACAGGGCAGATGGTTATATGGGTATGTAATGGGAATGGCACACCCATCATATGGCTCACAATATCTCACCACAACTTCACCCAGATGAGGAGATAATAATTCTAATTAAACAAATTTAGGGGAGAATAATTTTATAAATAATGAACAATTATTTCATAAACAATGTCAATTATATGAGGTCTGACAATTCATGAATTCATCCTAGAAAAAGTGCTACATACCTCATCGCTGAGTATCACTATAGTCACCTTTGAAGTACTCCCCTTGTGAAGCTGTGCACTGATGCCAGCTCCTAGTCCACCCTTCAAAGCAATTTTTGTACTCTTCTTCTGGAATGGCCATCAGAGCTGTCATAGTATGGCCCTTGATGTCCTGAATGTCATCAAAATGTCTTCCTTTCAATATTTCTTTTATTTTCGGGTAAAGAAAAAAGTCATTGGGAGCCAGATAAGGTGAGTAGGGAGGACAGTCCACTACAGTTATTTGGGCATTGGCCAAAAACTCCCTCATAGACAGTACTGTGTGAGTTGGTGCATTATTGTGATGCAAGAGTCATGAGTTGTTGAAGAGAAGTTCAGGTCGTTTTAGTCTAATTTGTTTACACAGTATTTTCAACACTTCCAAATAGTAAAGTTGGTTGACTGTTTGTCCAGTTGGTACAAATTCATAATAAACAATCCCTCTGATATCAAAACAGGTTAGCCACATTGTTTTGACTCTTGATTTGGACTGACAGAAGTATTTTGTTCCTGGATAATTGGCTTACTTTCATTGTGCTCTTTGATACTTTGTTTTGGGATTGAATTGGTATACCAATATTTCTTGACCAGTGATAACATGGCCCAAAACATTGTCTTGCCTCTCCAAAAGGTCTTGGCAAACTTTGACTCTCCTTTGCTTTTGTTCATCAGTGAGCTCCTTTGGGACCATTTTTGCACACACCTTTCTGATGCCAAGATTTTCAGCTAAGATTTTCCTCACTGTTTTTATTCTATGTTTACTTGGTTGGCTATGCTTCTCACATTCAGCCAATGATTATGATGCACAATTTGATGACTTTTTGCAATGTTTTTCATCTATTCTGCTCATTACTGGCTGCCCTGACCTGTCTTCATCAGTGACGCTTTCTTTCCCCTCAGAAAAACATTTAATTGATTTGTACACTGACATTTTCTTTATGGCATTATCCCCATAAACTTGGACTAACATGTCCATGATTTCACTTCCATTCTTGCCAAATTTAACAAGAAATGTAATGTTTGTTCATTGCTCTAATTCAAGCTCTGACATTCTCACAATGACACACAAAAATATACAACAACTATAATGAACGCCACTCAGCAAGATACCGTCATGGGTTGACAGGAACACAACTGTGAGATATAGGTATACTAAGGTATGAAACCTTACTGAGTTACTTGTGCAGTGTTGTAAACGTAAGTAAGTGCATGGTCACTAATTCAGGAACCACAGAATGTCCTCTTTCCCTCTTATTAACATCTATGATTGAACTCAAAATCCTAGACATTCTCTGTAGCCCTATAGTCCTTCTTATGTTTTCCTCCTGCTTTAAAGTTGTTTTGATTGAAAAGGCATCTGAAGAAGTGTAAAAACAAGGAATTTGGAAGGGCTGTATTGTAGAAAAAGGGCCATGTAATTTCCATAGACTTGGACACAATCAGTGTTGGGAACTTAAGCTGATTTTATCTCAATTATTTCTGATTATCTTGAAGGCAAAATTTTTGTTGCACACACACTCACAAAAATAAAACAAAAAACAAGCAAACAAAGAAACAGAAAAACCAAAATAGGGCTATTGAAAGTTTTTAAAACCAAAATATTGTACACATTTAAATAAATGTTAGATTTTTTTAATTTAATACAATCTAATATATCTATATCTGCATTTATATCTATATTTAGTTTTATTTGGTTTTCATATACAGAACTATCTCTCGTGACTGTTCAATTATGAGTTTCTTTTACAAGAACAATTATGAAAAATTTATACCACTTTTGAAATAAGGACTACTTTTGTCTTCAGAACAAAACCTTCTTAATACTCGCTCCTCAAAATATACTACATAGATACTCTGAAGGAAATAATATTTTGACATGTTAGTTTGAAGCAGAGATGCACTTACCGATTTACTCAACAAAATTTCTAACGAGAAAATATCATAAAAAATAAAATATTGAACATGTATACTGTGTTTGGATGAACCAAAAAGGTTTTGCTTTGACTTTTATGCCAAACAAAAATGATGAAAATTTAATGTTTTCTTAGATTCATCAGTTCTGTAAATGTGGCCTATTTCCACATAGTTATAAAAACTCTAATGTTTAGACTGTATGTTGCCCTAACAGTGCTTTTCTGTTCTATAACTTATTTCTAAGTGCAATTTGAAAGATGAACACGCACCCCAAAAGTGTGAAGATACATCTTTAAGAGAATAATTCTCTTGTATACTTTATCTATCATCTTTCACCAATAACCACAAATCAACCTTTTTTTTCTTTCTAGTGAGCAGAATGAATCTTCATCAACTAGAATGTAATTATAAACTATGCTTATTTATATTTCTGTTTAAGTACTTATATGTTGTTTCATATAATTTACTTGATATATTTTTCTATTTGTAAGTATTGTATATCTTGAGTTAGTAAAAAATACACCATAATTTCCTTATTAAAATGAATATAAATATATGTAATTTTTTTTCCAAACTGATTTTTTTCACTTATTAGCAAGATTCTTCTGAAATTAATTAAATTCATTAGGTGAGGGATAGGTATGCATAACTTATTCCTATAGTCATTCCATAGTGTGTATGTTGTTAGAGTGTAATTTTCAAAAGGTTATAAACAAATGTGTCGAAAATTTTGCTTGATTTATAAACTCATAATGGAACCAGAAAGATGTTAAAACTTATGGAAACAGATTTCAAGAAATGATGATTTATTTAACCACTCCCTCACAGTAATGCTGAAAATTATTTGCAGCTAGATAAAAAACCAATTAAATGCATGAACGGCAATAACTCTAACACCTGCAGGAACTTTTTCTTCTGGGTAGATATAATTTTACATCACTATTGAACACGAATCTGCTGTGTAGCTGTCAGTCAATATACAATTGCATTAACACTGGTTTTGTAAAAATTAACCTTTATCCTTACAAAGTTGTAATATGCTAATCAATAATAAACAAAGATAGTTTAATAAAGATAACCAACCCTAGAAAGTTAACTAATCCTCAATCAGGTTATGTGCCCTAATCTTTAAAGGGACATCTGGCAATCTCATTTGCCTATGACTATGTTTTGGATAATTCTTCTTAAAAGTGTCCATGCCTGTGTGGGCATAGAATTTGGGGCAGACGAAGGTGAGGCACTATTAGGATTATTACATTCAAAAGACAGAAAGAGCTAATATTCAAGTTTTAACAACTAATATAGTTATTTCTGAGACTGTAGCAAGACAAACACTTTGAAAGCGAGGCTAGTTCAAGAAAGTTTTGTATCTGTCCATTTAACATATGAAGGAAACATTCGGAGAATGTGATTGTTGAGTTTCATTGAAGGGAAATAAAGTAATATACTGCTGGGGAAGTTCATCCAGAGGACATGACCGCTTACTCTACCTACAGGCTGGACTCAGACATGCAGGCACCCCACTCTCCTGTGCTTCGGAGTGTTCATTCTCTTGCCTTCACCACGCCCAGAAGCTGCTCCAAGGATACAGCCTTGAGATAGGAATGTGGTGTTGAGATGATCTGGACTGGGTATGTGATTGAACCCAGTGAACCTCCTGTATATGTGACTGACTCTGGTTAAAACCTCTATATAAACTTTGAAGATTTGGCAAAGCCTGAAAAAAACTATTCCTCTTCCAGTCACCCAAGGGAAGTGTCGTAAGCAAGTTGCCTTGCTTATTAAACCTGCCACCTACCAATCTGGAGTGGTCTGCCCTTTGTCCTAGCTCTCCCTGCTCTCTGCATATGGGGACCAGTTTCAGATTTCACTATAGGTCTGGTAGGTGAATGGGATGGAGACAGGATGGAGGAGGCAGGCAGGCAGGTAATATGCAGTGGGGGATGAATTCCGTTCATTTAGGGGAACGCTAAGACCTCAGGAGCTTCTACCCAATTTCTCTTCAGGTGTCCTGACAGAGTTCATGTGATAGGATACACCACATGTCCCTAAGGTCAGCCATGTAGAAAAATCTTGGCTGTACAATACACTCAGATGGAGAGAAGGCCTAGATCTTCTCCTTCAGTGCTGCCTTGCAATTTTTTGCAGATAGTGGTGGGTAATACTCAGGAGCTGGCAAGAAATTGCTATAGCTGTACCTGGGCCTGGGACAGAATGGGACTCACACTCATACCTCAGCAGGCTCCATAAACAGTGAGAACCAAGGTGTGTTCAGTTTATCACGGAAGGCTGCCAGCACCCTGATTAAGCTGAGAAAGGACTGACTGTTTTCTAGCCACAGATTTTAGCAGAAGATACCAGCAGATGACTTGGAGGATGGGAGGCCTAGACCACTCCCACAGTAGCCAGTACGTCAGAAGGGAGACCAGGTCAGCCACGCTGGAGGGAAATCCAGGGATGGAAGAGGAGCCCAAAGAGGGGTGAGGATGAAGGTAGGGAGGAGACTACCTCCCTAAGATACTTGGAAATATTAATATCTCAGAGACATTTCTCTCTTTGCCAAAGCCCAAGGCTTAGAGCCATATCTCTCCTCCATGCACCCGGATACTACCCAGGAGAGAACAGAAGACGGAAGTGAGATTCTGACATTTTACTCAGCACTGCCTGTACATTTATCTAACTCAATTTTAAATATGAATCACACTAAGTTTACTGGATTGGAGAAGTTTTTGTTTTGTTTTGTTTTTCCCTCCTAACTCATTTGGGTAGGAGGAAGTGACGAAAATCGGAAGGCTATGGAAATTAATCCCTATTCCTTATATAGGTGAATGTACTTAAGTAAACACGTAATTCTGCTACTAATCTATTTTTCTTTCTCCAGTGCCTTAAACTTTCCTTTTTCCCTAAAAAAAAAAAAGAAGAAGGAAAGAACGAAGGGATGGAAGGAGGGAGGGAGGAAGAAAGGAAAGGAAGTTCTGAGCATTTTTATTTTAGTTGGAGGGGTGTAGAGGGCGACCATCCTGTGTTTGCGAGTCTTTGCCTACGTATCCTTCTCATTCAGAGTCATCTATGTGTCCTCTTCGTGTTAGAGCACAGTGTAAGTTTGAAACCACACTGAAGTTCCCCTTCAAGTGTAAGGAGAAGTAAAAGATGACACTGGATCTGGCTTCACGTCTAGGAATCCTGAAAGAGGCATACACCCAGAAGCACCAGTCCAGGGATAGTGTGACAGAGCAGTAGCTGGATCCCAGACTTGTGGGCAGTACCGGGAACATCCCCCCTAAATGCCATAGTCTTTGTGACCTCAAGTGAAATGCTGAGGTCACTAAAGGAAAGAGTCAGTTGTGGCTTACTTAGGCAAATGCACTTTCAGCAAAATGTGGGCTAATCACCACTAGGGGCTGAGACTGCAGATAAGGCTGCTTCCCGGAGGGCAAAGTACTTGGCAGGGAGCTTCCACCCAAGCCCAGACTCTCTCTGATCAATGGTACCTCTTATTCATAGGCACCACCTACACCAAGCAAAGACAGGATGAGCACAGCAGAGGTGACAGCATTAGAAAAGAGGTGCAGAGACCACTAGAAATGTAAAACAACTCAGAAATAGGGGAAAGGAGAGAGACAAGGGGGAAATAATGTAAATCTTGGAGAAAATTCTAAAGGAGACTAATACTGAGCTATAGACATGAACTGAAAGAGAAATCAATCACCGCATTGGACAGAAATTAAACCTAGAAATGAGTAAATTAAATTGACCAAAATAAGCAAGCAAGGAGGCCTGAATCAGAATTTTAGAAATAAAAAAATAAATATTTTTTTCACACCCCAGTTTGTCAGTGGGGTTGTAATTATGAAAATCTGTACATTTGTTTTAATTATTAACAATAGATGAAAAACCTAAATTTTCATGCAGCTGCTTACATCATTATACCCAACACTGTATGTGTGATAATTTTCAGAAAATGCAGTGAGGAAACTTGAGACAATGGGAAGTTTTATGACATGATCAAAATGACCCAGTCATTACTGAACTTGGGACTCAGATGTAGTGTGTCCTAGTCATCTTCTTTTGTATGCTACACCATAAACCCACAGAGGTTGGTTCAGGAGAGCAGACTGGGAATAGCAGAATAAGCCTCAATATTGAAAAAGAGATGACCATCTGAGGAAATCTTAACTATTTAGGCTCATAAACACATATTTTGACTTAGAAACAAGAGATAAGGTTTAATTTAGGAATTGGAAGAATATATATAAAACACAATACCCAGATGCATCAAATATGTAAAATGAATGGTATGAATGTCATTTTGCAACGAAGGCAATTACCAAAGAAAATGCAAATCATAAATGGATTTTAATGATCCCAACCTAAATAGAGTTTAAGCCATTCATCAGACAACATGAAATAAAAGGGGGAAACAATTTATACTATAACATATATAAAAAGGGATATTTATTCTTGTCACCTTTAACATGCCCTCAAAGCATTTTTGTTTATTTTTAAATTTCATTGTGTTATAAAGCATGAAAGAAAAGCACAGAATAAATGAAAAGTTTAAACTCACAGTTTAAAAAAAATGGTCGCTAGTTTTCTGGAAACCAGACTTCTTTTGTCATGGTAGTAAGTGGAGTGCAAGGAGGCCAGGCCTGTCCCACCCAGAGCTCTCAAGCCAACTTTGCTGCTCTGCTTGAGTCAGAGTGTGGAGGGAACATCAGAAACAACAAGACCAAAGGTCAAAGCCACTGAGATGGAGGATAAAAGATGGAGCTAATTAAATACTTTGAAAGTCCAAAAGCAAAGCATGGATTTAAGACGAAAGTGCTCAGCTATTTCAGACACAGCAAACAGAACAGAGCACGACCTTCAGGGTGCGGAGAGAATGAATGCACCAAACCCAAAATTTCTCAGAGGTCAGGGATTATAGATAAAGGACCATTGATCAAAATATGGACAGGAGTAAATTGCCTTAGTGCCTTCTGACCTGTGAGGTATATTTGTCCTGCTATTTTTTTCCTGTGTAAAAGAGAACATCCTTTATCTCAGCTACCCTAGAGAATGCTGACATTTTCTCCCAGTGTTTTCATTCATTTTTTCATACCTTTAAAATAATCAAAATTTTCTATTCCATTTACATGAGAAAGTCTTCATAATTTTTATCAGTTGTTTTTCATCATGGAGGTTTTAATAATTTGAACAGGTTAAATAAGGTTTTGGGACCATTCCAATATTCCTGGGTGGCATGTTCCCCTTTGTCACATGGGGATGTTACTAGGAATGGCAATTTTACTCGGTTCTTGTCTTCTTAAAGGGAAGAACTTAGTTAGGAGACAGGAATTATGCAAGAATGGGTTAGTGAGAAGTTTTACTAGTAAAGCAAATATACTCTGAGACATAGAGTGGGCTGACCCCGGAGAGGGACTTGGCCCCTCCTGACATCGCAGGAGCGTTTTCATCCCTAAGGGTAGGATTGTCTCCCCGCTCTCTGCCCAGTACCTCCCTCTCTTTCTATTAGCATGCCCCCACCCCTGTCCTCCCTTCTTTTTCTTAAGGTTGTTTTCCATAATTTACTTAAGGAACTTATTAAAAAGAGGCAAAAGTATAATTGTATGGTCCTGAGAAGCAGGGTACCTGTTCTAATAAATGGGATATTTTCCCTTCATCTCTGGCATTTTTCTTTTGCGAATGACATCTTTTCAATGTCGGATCAGCTGGAAGGGGGCCTCCTAGCTGGGGCTAGTTCCTTCCTTCTCTTGCTCATTTCTGTCTTTCTTCCTACCCTATCAGGAGAAGTGAAACAAAAAGGGAAGCCAGAGACTGTCACACATGAGCTGGAAGGTATCAGGCGTCACATATCTTCAAAGTAGAAAGTCAATTTGCCTTGTAGACAAGGCAGTAAATTATGTACATTGGGCTCTGATACATTTCTTCCTATAGATAATACAGACCATTAGTTTGAAACAATAAGATATCCTTTCTAAATACAAAATATGTTTACCTATGGTATCTAGTAATAAGAACAAAAAATGAGGCATTTGTTGTAGAAATTTAAATATGGACACGTTGAGTTTGCTATGGAGACTGGCATAATTAATTCATGTATTTTCTATACTACCCTCTCAGTCATTATTTTCTTTTTAATTTCAAGTAGTTGTGTTATGCCAAATGTATAGGCCCAACCCTAATTCACAGACAGTATTATGTAACTATCTCTGTGGCTTTTTCATTTGCCAGCTAAAATGTAGTACTGGAGACAGGTATGTAGGGTACGCAGTGCTGGGAGTAAGGCTTGTGTGGTGTGGACAATCTTTTTTCCTCAAAAAGTGATGTACGAGATACAGCAGATTGTGTACTCTAATCCAATCTTCATATATTCCTTGCTGCATAAAAATGCAATTTGTTCAGGCATCAGCTTCCAAAGAAAATGATCTTTGTTCTAATTCAGGGGTACACCCTGATTGTTCTGAAGTTTCAGCACCCTTCAATAGGAATTTCTATGATAACAGAAATGCACTCTTTCTATACTGTTCAACATAGCTGCCGTTAGCTTCATGGGGTTCTTGAGTACTTGAAATGTAACTAGAAAGATGGCAAAACTGAATTTTTAACTTTATTTAAATTTAATTAATACGAATTTAAGTTTAAATAAACACATGCGGCCACTGGCTTTTGTATGGGACAACTCAATACAACTAGTCATGGCAATTCCATCAACATTGCCAATAATTGAATTGACTTCGAGCATGTGACAAAACGTTTGCTAACAGATGAAAGACAATATTGCAAGTTAAATGTTTTCTTCTCCTATTGGACAAAGCCCTACGTAGCATCACTGCATGGAACTCCGGCAGTAAGCTTATTGCACCAGGAATAGTAACACCATGGAAGAGCCAGTCTGGTCCAGCATTTCTTTGATACTTCTATAAATGAGATAATAAATTCTTCATGTTGTTTAAGCAATTTTGATTTGTATATCCTGTTATTCACAAAGAAAAGAGTCATAACTAATATAAGCATCTTCTAGAATATTTGATGAAATTGTCAGGGGAAGTATTTTTTAATCTTTGCTATTAGAATAAGCTGTTATTAAATTTTAATAAAGGTTTTTGTTTACAGTATATAGCTTTGATATGGTAAGAGTAGAATGCCTATGCAGTAACAACAAAACAGTAAAAATCACATTTGTAAATCTTTTCATATTTGTTGTCTAAATTAAAATTTATTTTAAAATGTCATGAATAGGTAGCTCCTATATAATGAAACACATATGCTTTTGTAGATGAATACATTAAAATTAGGAGAGTTTAATGAGGACAGACAACTCATAAATAGTAGGGATATATCTCAGTCTTGGGTATTTTTTTTTCAGCAAAATACTTCTTTTAATTAGATTGGTTATCTCTGTGATTATCCATCATGCAAGTGGATTCCAACAATAATGTAAAATAGACAATTAGATACTTGTAAATGTGATGATCTAGTTGCTTTTTCCCACAATATATCTCTATATGTAAAACGAGTATAATTTTAGGTTAAGTAAGGTAAAAAATGTCACATTGAAGAGAACAGCAATATCTTTTAATTAAAGACAATTTGGGAAAAATGAAATAAGAAATCAGTTTCTAGAAAGTCTAGAAAAAAGAGAATATCAATATGTAAAGTTACATGCAGTGAATGATTCACTATATTTCATAGCTAAGCAATTGAAGAAACCTAATATTTACCACTATTAAAGCTAATTATTCAAATCATAGGTCTTAAAGTAACTGTTTTTATTTGCAAATGTTTAGATTGAGTTCAGAAAGTGTGCTTAATAATGAGAGCAATACCTTTCGATTTTGTATCTTCTTGCAGTCAGAGAAGGAACTGATGTTTTCCCTTTTCTTTCAGATGAAAAACAACCGAAAACCAAAAAACACACCTTTGAACCACAACAGAAGTGCCTTAGGTGAGGCTTTGTTTGTCAAACTCTGGAATGGCTTCTTAAGGGAGACTATGCATCTTCTTTTCTAAAGGCATTTAAATACAGATTTGATCATCTTTTGTCTGCAAAATGACATGAAGTCCTATGTGAAGATAATGCAATACATTTAAAAACTATTCAAGGTTTTTCCACGCTTCACGATTTTATAAAGTAATTTTATCATTATAAGTTTAAGAAGATCAACATATTCAGAAGATATTGGAATTTGAATATTGTAACTCTTTTAGTTTACCACAGAAAACTTTGCTAATTTAGCTCATAATAAATAATTCGAAAATTCAAATGTGAGAGCTACAGCAAGTGAGGGTGGATGGAAGAGGAATGGTTGTTATATAAGAAACCTATCTCTGGAATCACTAAGATATAGCAACCATGAACAGAGATCTATACAAATAATAAGTAATTATTATAATTTTTATTAATAAAATAATCATAATGATATAACTGATATTATCCATTGAATTATTATTTTTGTTCTAGGTACCAAACTTGGTTTTTTGTGTGCTGGGACCAAAGTAAAATTTTTAAATTATCTTATTAAATTTCTATAGCAATCTTGTAAGGTAGATACTAATATCTTTATCTTACATGTAAAGAAATTGAAGGTAATTGAGCTAAAATTTTATTTTTTGATCATGAACAATAATGGAAAACTTGGGGTGATTGTTGGCTTGGGCCTTGTTTCTTTCCCTTCTCTTAGGAATCATTATCTTGGTCCTGTCAGTGTCCAATTTGTGAGAACAGTATTTTCTTTTTTTTTCTTTTCCTAATTATGTATAGTGAAAGAGTAAATAAAGACCCTGGGAGGAAACAAAAACTGGCTGTGCAGGGAAACTTGGCTTACATAGCCAAAGACAACCTCACAAAGATTTCCGTGCCCTAGAATGGCGTGGGGATTGACTGCGATTTCCTAAAACGTGGCCCATAACTCATGAAAGAGTGGGTAAAGCTGGACAAATGAAGGATTTTAATCAATACATTGTCTGCCAATTAACTTCTATCTAACCAATATTTCATTATCATGTAAGTCTCTATCACTCAGAACTTAGACAAAATTCTGGGGCGAAAAGATCCAAAATTGCTTGTGTTTAAGATTCTGCTTTGCCAAAGGAGTAGAAGTTTAAATTCTTAATCTGTATACTAATTTTTTTTTTCATTCTTTTTTTTTTTTTTTCTTTTTGGTATGTGGGTAGCTCCCCAGCTGGGAATCGAACCCAGGCCACAGCACTGGCAGCACCAGTGCCAAAGCCTTAAGCCACTACACCATCAGGGAACTCCTTTTTTCATTCTTGAGTAATGAACATATCTAATTTACTGACTTGTAATTTTTGAGAATTTTAAATTAATTTGTGATTTTTATATCATAATGAGGATATATGGCTTGATACTTGCATACTTGCAGTCAATTTATATATCCTATCTGAGTTTTAAGGTTAATTTAATATGAGATTATGTAAGTGAGCAGTTTGAAATGATTGAGTCAGAATTGTGATATTCTGGTTATTGCATAAAATATGGTATGATTGCATCATTTAGAACCCAATGTAAGTGCCATGAGATTAAGAAACTTGATATCCTTAACACCTAAGCAGGTCCCTTGTCATCAATTAATATTTAGTGAAAAAATACAGTGAATATATATATGCAAACACACACACACACACACATATATATATATATTCACATGTATATGTTGTACATCTAACAATGCTGAGAAGCTAAATGATGTAGTACATCATGCTCTGGGTCTCACCAAATGAATGAATTGGCAACAAAAATCATTATTATATACTTCGTGTGGGGGTGGGGTAGATATAGGAGTTCTATGCCTATCAAATTGCTATATAAATACTGAAACTGGGATTCTTAATTCAGTGTCCTAAAGCAACCATGGATGAGCTTCAGGAAATCTATAAACACCTTGAGATTAAGCACCTGCGATTTTACATGTATACTCGTTTTAGAGGGGGAGAAGCTCTATATCTCACTGGATTCTCCACATATTCTCTGTATATTCTACAGTCACACATGTACACACACACAATCATACACATAGAAAAGATTGAATACCACTTTTTGTTGAGAACTTGGAAAGAAGGAAGAGGAAGATTCACATGCTTTCAATGTGTTATGAACTATTAATAAAGAAATAATTCTCCCACAATTTCTGACCCTCACGTTCCTAGTCACTTTTCCTTCTGAAAGGGGTACTGCCTATCCCACTAAAGAAATTCTGATTTAGGAAATTTATTTTATGAGTAGAATTGCCTTCTCCCTGCCTCTGGCTCCAGCCTTCCTCTCACCACAGCTTGCTTCTGTCAGGCTCACTGGCCCAGGTCTATTGATCCCTTGCAATGTTCAGTGTGTTTCCCATCCTCTGTGACCTCTTACCCTTTGCAAACAGTGGCTTTTTTTTTTTTGTCTGAAATATCTCCTTCAGCCTTCAACTGATTAACCCTATTTGTCTTTCAGGATTATTCTTTGGTGACCTTTGACCAGGACTCTGAGCAAGTCTATGTCAATGCACAGATCAGGCTTTATGGAAATAGTGTACTTTTGCATTTTTTTCATCACCAAATTGCAGAGCTTCTTGAAATCATACGTGTTTAGTACTTTATTCACTTCAATAAGCTCACAACTTCACAGAGCATCTGGTACATAAAAGGTCAATGGTCTAGTAAATGTCAATGGTTTAGAAAAAATGAGTTGTAATGACCAATATGATTCAATGAGATTTCTTTTTCAGGGACATATGTTTAAATGTGTCTGTGTGTGTGTGTGTGTGTGTGTGTGTGTGTGTGTGTAGAGAGAGAGAGAAAGCATGCACTTGAATGTATATGCTAAAGAAATTAATTACTAATTTTGGAAAATATTTCATTTAGAAAAAAATGTGGAAAATATCTGGTATCTGGTAATATGGAAACTTTCCTGAAGCCACTGAAGTGAATAAATTCTCATCACGTAGCTGACACCTTAAAAAACCTACTCTGTCTTGAATAATTAATCACATGTCACATTTGAAAGTACCTTAGAATACACAATTTTTGTAAACACAGTATAGTTAATGTTCATGAGGAAGGGATGGAATTTACATGTCATCCAACAGCTGTTCTAGCAATAGTCTGTTCTCAAATGAAAACTTAAGACAAATTCCACCTACTTACTCTCTTAATAATTTTATTTGATCAGTGATTTTCAACTGGTTGTCTAGTGGATGCTGAGATGTTTATGTCACTCATCTCTTCAGAACTGGAGGGCTTATTTTACAGTTATTGGCCGTGCTGCTGCCTAATAGCTGGCAGCTGTCAAACTTTCCTATATTCGCCCTCAGCGGAAGGAAGCCTACTCATGCAGTCTCACTCTGTTTCCGGTGCAGCCTACATTAAATAAATAGTTGATAGGAAAATGAAGGTTCTGCCATTTCTATTACCTTCAAAGATCCATTGCAGTTTTAGAGATTATTGTGGGATTGAGTGACAGTTTTTGAGACCATATCATACCCCAATGTCTTCTTTGTCCAAAGATGCTTTTGTCCATCCCCACTACCATATTTTGCCCCAACAGGTGCTAATTCTGAGACTGTTTCCTAAAAATCTTTGGGTCTTGTGTTGAGAATAGACTGTAATGGACAAAAATGTAAGTACAGAAATCAGTTGGGAGGCTATTGTGAATAAATTTTTGAGGTAGAAGTGGAGGTGGTGAGAAGTGTTTAAATTCTGGATATGTTTTGAAGATAGGGACAACAAATTTCCTGATGTATTGGGTGCAGGTTGTGAAAGAGAATAAGGATTCAAGTATGTCTTCATTTATGTTGGTATAAGTACTAAAAAATGATGGTGGAGGGCCTATATTTGGGAAGATTTGGGGAGAAATAATTAATAATTTATTTTAAAGTATGTTGAGTTTGAGTTATCAATTAGACATCCAGTAGAAATTTTAAGTAGACAACCAGATTTACAAGTTGGCAATCTGATGGATCACTAGGTGGAAGATGTAATTTAAGAAGTCTTTGGAATATACTAATTTTTATTTATTTTTATTTATTTATTTTTGGTTGTTTCCCTGAGTGAGGATCGAACCCAGGCCATGGCAGTGAGAGCACCAAAGCCTAGCCACTACACCACCAGCGAAACCCAAGGAACTTCCCTGGAATATACTAATTTTTAAATGTATGAGAATAGATGAGATATCCAAGAGAATGAATATAGATAAAAATGGAAAGAAGATGAAAAAACCAAGACTTGGAACTCCAATTTAGAAACCGGGGAGAAGAAGAAAAATCATCAAAAGAACCTAAGGTGGAATGACCATTGAGGGAAGGTAATTACCAGGAAAAGTGGAAACTTGAAAGGAATGTAGAAAAGTATATAAAGGAGAAGGGTATGAGCAACTACTTTAAATGCTACCTACATATCAAGTAAATTGACTTCAGTAACTTTGACAGTAATATTGGTGCCATTTTAAATAGGGTTATGCAGAAGAAAACATAGGAATGGGTGTGAGGACATGTGAGGAGAGGAAATGATGACAGTTCCATCTGGATGTTTTGCTATAAAGAGAACCAGAGTAGTAGGAAAGTAGTTGGTAGAGATAGTGAAATCTAAAAAAACTTTTTAAAAAAGAAGTAGTAACAGTATATTTGTATGATGCTGAAAATGATCCCGTAGAGAGTGAAAAATTAATGATAAAAGATAAAGAAAAAAATACTTTCTGTAGCAATGAACCTGGGTTAAGCAAGAGAGAGTAGGATCTCCAACACAAGTGAAGCCAGCGGCAATATATCAGAGCACGAAAATATAGTTATAATTATACATATGTTAAATGTGCTGGAAATAAAGCCAATGAAGACATATAAGGTATTATTTATGAAGCTGTGCTTACAAATATTAATAATAGGTTGAAGTTTTCTCCATAATTTTGTCACCTAGAATAATGTATTATAAATTCAGATAAACCAGCTGATTTTTTAAAGCATAAAGTGAAATAGTTTTAAAGATTGAGTAGTTAAAACTTTTTGTCAATGTTACAATTTTAGCATTAATTGTAACCTACCTTTTTAATAAGCAGTAGGTCCAAAGTTAAACATTATATGTATCATTAAAAATGTAATTGTGAATAAAGTATGACTTTTCCTACATATTAATTTAAGATAAATAGTATAAATCACGTGTTACTAGGGAGAAATAAAAATGTACCCAGGAAAAATAAATATTTTTAAAGATTTGATTTCATTAACATTCAAAAATTGAATAAAAACATGTTTTAAGTTAGATTTTAGTCATACATCACACAAAAATTAAATGACTGTTATTCCTAAAGACATTCATGAAATAACATATTGCCAATAATGGAAATTTAATATCAAAATAGACTGAGAAAGTAATTAGCATCTCCCATGTATCCTGATTTAACTAATCATTTTTATATAAAGCATTAAAATATCAGATTACAGTAGCAAATTCTGTAGCATTGGGCCATGCCACTTATAAATAGAGACATCTGGCAACAAATGACCAGAGAGAAAATTATCTTTTTCTAATGTTATTATCAATAGAGGTTGAAACTCAATTTCTTCTACCATTCATATTTATTTGGGGGGATATTGAAAGAGACTACATGGAAAAACACTGTCCTTCTAACTCCTGATCATCTGTTAAAGATTTTATTTCCATTATGATCTTTGTCTCATTTCCTATTTGGATTAAATTTTCACCTTGGGTTTGCTAAAAACGAACACCATTAACTCAGCTACTGTTATTTACACCAGAGGTGTAAATACTAAGTGAAGAGATATTCGTTGCAGCATGAATGTCCTAATTGTAAGGCAAAGCAAACTGGCCCTCCCAAGATCTGCTTCTGTCACCATAGAAAAATTGGGGCTTTAAGAAAGAAAATCAGGAGCCAGAGCTTTGCAGGGGATGTGAAATTTGCAGCTGGTCTGGACCATTGCAATGTCAATCCATTTCCTTGTATAATGCAACTCCAGCTAATTCGTTTGTGTGTTTCTGTGGAAAGACTGACTGCCCCTTAAACTGCCTTCTGGTCATTTAGCCATTGTCCAACATACGGTACAATTGTTTCTGCAATTGCTAGCAAGCAAGAAGAAGTAGTCAATGCTGTGATAAATTGAGATGTCTAAAGTCTGAGAATATTTTGCTTCCCAAGATTTGTTAATAAGTTGGAAATACATTTATCAGTGAAGAAACAGAGATCTATCATCTTTTTTCCTCCTTTCCTTCCTTCATTCTTTCCTCCATCCCTCCCTTCTCCCTCTCTCTCTCTCTCAACATCTATGATATATATCATCTGCTGAAGCAGTTCCCTGAATATCTTATTTTTAAGAATTTTTAGTTACAAATGTCCATGATTATCAACACAAAAGGGAATCAATGTTTGTATTCTGGTTGGGCATTTTACAATACAAAGAAAGAACGATTTTTAAACATTTGTGTGAAGAGTATTCAAAACATGTCTGCCAGATTATTACTTGAGTTTTACACTGTCTATAAGACATTGTTTTGTTTTGTTTAAATCTTTTGGTCATGTTTCTGTGAATTGAAAAGATTCTTTAAAATTAAAAAGCCCCTTTAAAACAAAACCACACTCTTTTTGGCATTGTTGTACAATCAAGAACTGTTGGGCTTCTGGAACCCTCCTCCCAGTCTCATATATGCCCTATGTATGTTTCTACTTCATATCCTATTGTCATAATAAAACTAATGGCAAATATAGTGTTATCTTTAGGACTGTGAGGAAAATTATCAAATGTGAGGATGGTCATGGGAACCCCGAAGTTTTTAGCCAGCTGGTATAAATGGAGAGTGGCCCTGGGGACTCCCAAACTTGTAAAAGATATCTAAAATCTTGTGTAGACTTGGAGAACTATGCCCTTAATCTTGAGTTTGGCCTAACTCTGGATAGCAGATGATGTCAAAATAATATTCCTTCAATTAAAATGTATGTAACATTTTATGTAGTAATTTTAATGCAAAAATTTGTTCTAGGGTCAGAGGTATAGAATTATTATTAAACAATGCTTTATAATTTTTTCAAATGAGAGAAAACAATAAAATAGTTCACTTCCTTCTCTCATATATTTCATTTACTATTTATTATGGCCTGAGCTCTAGGTTTGATGCCAAGGATAAAAATATTGAAAAAAGATAGACATACTCACTATATTCTAACACTAACATAAGGGATACCATTTTATTTATTTATTTATTTATTTTGATGAACAGACAATTTTAATTTTCTATGATAACTTCCTTGAGAAGGAAGGAACCCTCTGCCATTGTGTGACATAAGAGTGGCACCCAGACCAGGGAGGTTATTCAAATAAAGTAAACAAATTAGAATAAAGTTAAAAATAACAGTGTATCTAATTAGTTGGGGTTGAATTAGCAGAGAAAATATTTAATTAGCAGAGAAAAACAATGATTTAAAATAAATATACAGTAGACTATCAGTTAATTGGAATGCAAACAACTGGCACTCTCAAGCAGCTGGAAAAAATACCGAAGGAATAATTCTACGTTAACCAGTATGGGTGCTGGTTGACTGAGAGTATATTTATCCTGCATCTATCAAACCCCATGAGTGCCAGTTAACAGACAGCCTACTGTGCTTTGTTTAACACAAAACAAGACGCGAGATAGGCAATACCAAATTTGGAACAAAAACTCAGCCATATAAAAAAAGGACCCAGTAATATCATCAAATATGCCATTCTTTTTCTGCTCTGCCACCTTTAGCATTCTGGCTTTTCAAACCCAGGTAAGGATGATTGCTGCAGGTCTGTACCATTACCATTACATTCGAGGAAAACAAATGGGTGGAGTTGGACCATCGGTTTCTGCCTCAAGAAGTTTTGTTCTTTTATCAGAATATATTAGTGTATCTCCGGAATGATGATTAATGACAGAATAATAAAGTTGTGGTAAAAGAAATGGAATTTTTATGATTAATTTAACCTCATAATGATTCATTCCCTGGTACTGGTGGAGGGGTCTTAGCCATTCTGAAATCAAGGAACTTCCACCCTTAAGTAAGATCCAGTAGGGTTTGGCTACTCAGTAATTGACAATATCTGCCATAGGAAATAACCTGTAAGTTAAGACATGGTGGATGAGTAGGGTTAGCTAGAAAAATATGGATAGCAGAGTGACAAAGTGAAAAAAAAATTTCCAGATAGAGAGAATAACACATGTAATATTTTAGAGAGTGATATCTTGATAATTGTACTGAAATACCAACAATTCGTGATCATAGTATAAAAGGTGATTGTTGAGAAATGAGATTATAAATACTAAACAAGAATCCAATCATGGACTACCACAAGCTGTTTACTTAAAATGAAATGTTAGTAATTAATAAAAACATGCACATATTTATGGATAATATTAAAGAAAATAAAATAAATGTATATATATTTTCATGGAAAGTACACATATTAAAGTGTGATAAATGTTTAATATAATATAATATACAAAATAGGTACAATTATGAGAAGATGGTTGGATTATGGATGCTATATTGTTGAATTATTTTAAATACTTCTAATTTAGTTGATAAAATTAAAATGTTAGTTTGTTTCCCCGTAGCACGTTTTTTTGCCCCTATGTCAATTTACAAAGTAAAATTGTCAAGTAAAATCTTATTTTCTTTAAAGATCAAGCTGCTACATGTGGTTGTATAGATTGTGCACTGCATAAGGTTGTCCAAAGGCAGTAATAGTTCTGCTTGCTCTGCCATTGGTCTTGGTGCCTGGTGCACCTACCCAGAAAGCTTCCATTTTTAATTCCTTTCAAGTTATTGCATGGGCTAGACACAGCACTGCCCAGGTGAAAGAACACCTTATTATTTGTAACAAGATTTGAAAATATTCATTTTTCATATTCTCTTCCTCACTCTCAACTGGCATGGATATTCAAAGTTAAATGTAAAACTCATGAACTAAGTAAGAGAAGGAGTGTACTTGAAGTTACACAAAGACAGAAGAATAGCAAAGTTCATGAAATAATGAATACCCACCTTCTTATTGGGAAATGAGAAATCTTCTAAAGAAAAAATATGTCAGGTAACTGTGGTCCCTTGAGTGACCTCCAGGGATTCTTATAGATGTTCTTTGCAGAGATCTCTTTTTCTATTCATTATGAAATTATTTCCTAAACTTTTCTCCATTCTTCATAGTGCCGTTTGACCTACAAAAAGGATATTGAAGTAGAAGTTTCTTTTCCCTTCTGACCAAATGAGAAAGGAAAGATGTACGGACACTTTTCAAGAAAGGAATGAACTTCTTATGGTGAATTATGTGAAGGAAAGTGTCAAAATAAAATTTGGTTTCTGCTTTTGCTATTTAATTCTACTAGTTTCAGTGTTTGCAACATGTCTTCTGTGCTTTCCTGAGCAGTCAGAATCCCCCTTTGGTTTGAACTGGTTGCATGACCAGCTGAATACAGTCACAACACAGGGAAAGTTCTTTCTTCAGGTCTCATGTGACAAAATAAGAACAAAATGCTTTTGTCAGGTAGGATGAAAAACATCTTAGAAGATAAGGATATTATTGTTCCTGAAGGAAATGCTTTTTCTCCCCAAGGCAGTCCTTGCCTTGTAAACCTGCATTTCCTATTCCTAGAGGGAAGTTTTAACCAAGATATCCTAATAAGATCAATTTCTTGGTGGTCTGAATTAGAAATTTTCAGAGACTGGCATTTATTTTCTAGTAATTTAGATTCATCTCAAAAGTCACCAACCTGTCTAATGGCCTCAGCCAATTCTGTCTCCATATGGAAGAACTAAAAACAATTGCTACATTTATTAAATACTTCTTATGTGCTATGGCATATTTAAGCAATGTGCATGTATTTACTCACTGAATATTCACAAAACACCATATGAAGTAAGGAGTATTGCCATCCACAATTTACAAATGAGAAAATTGAGGCATTGAGAGGTTAATTAACTTCTCCACAGTCAACTAAATCTTAAGTGATGAAGTTAGACCCAAACCTGGGTGTGAGCCCTGAGTCCTGACCTGTAACACTTCTGTCAGGATTGCTCTGATTTATCAGATTGAATATTATATTCAGGACTAAGAATTATAGAAATTTCTAGGTCATCAATACTGATCTGCTAATGAGTACATGAATTACTTCTGTATTAACCTCACTAAACATACAGCATCTCTAAGGATAAGAAACCCACTTGCTTGCAAATCTGGACATTTTAGAGTTGGAAATAATATCATTCCTTGTGTTCAGACTGCCTGCTTGACTTAGGCAAGTACACGAAGAGAGGCAGACTGGTTGATTATATCTATTCTGATCATTCACCAAGTGAGAAATGCCACCAATGTGCTATCCAACCAAATGACTGTATTCATGAAACACATCTATTCCAGATAAAAGGTCTTGTTTCATTATTTGCTGAAAATAATTTGTTCTCAAAGACTGCAAAGCTCTCACATCCTTCAAGTAGCATTTGTGCAGTTTGCTGCATTTTCATTAAAAGATTTAATAAAAACTCTGATTTTTATAAAGTATGAATGATAAAGCTTTAAAATCTATCTGAAATATGAGATAACCTATAAATTAGTAGGAATACTGTACTATCTGTAGAAAAGCATGTGACACTAATGTTCATAATTTTTTATCATAGAAAAGGGCCTTGCTGCTAAGTAGGTGACAGTTACGTTATTCAAAGTAGATAAGAAATGTGTCTCTGAAATCTTTTTCCAGAAAGTAAATATAGTTACCTGTCAGCGGTTAAGTATGTTGTTTTATAATAGATATGAGAATGAGGAGGCAAAATCAAACCCCACATAAACATGCCATCCCATACTCTTACATAGCCTCATGAATTAAGTTCCCTGATTCTTAACTCTTGTTTTCATACTCTTCTTTCCTTCATGAGGGCAGTTGTAAGAGACTTCTAGTTAAACTCTCTGCCTGTAATCACTGTCATCAATTCCAGCTTCCACACATCTGTCTAAGTTGTTTCTGATTATTTTAGTGGTAAACACTTTCAATGGACGTTTGACTGCCAGACAGAATCCCACATTTTAAATATGAATATCAAGAAGCTTTGCAGTATCTAAAGGTTCTGAAGTTATGTCTCTTCATGATTCATCCAACAGTATGAGGATGGCAAGCTAAAGATAAGTGTACAAACTTTGCTGAGGAACACCAGGCTCTATGACCACTATGAGTTCAAAGAGTGTAGGTGGGCTCTTTATAAATAGTGAGTCATGAGCAGGATTATCAAAAGTTACAGATTTTTTAAAAATAGAAAAGCACAAGAAATTTACATATAGAAACATGACATCCCAGCATTTATAGTAAAAAATATTTTGAAAATTGGAAATTCATTATGAATTAACTGCTATTACATGTAGTAGGAGTAACATCACTGCCTTTAGGTGATGTCCAAGAGTTCAGCAAGGTTGTCATTTTAAAATGCAGGTTAGAAGACGTGCAAATAGTGGGTTTGACAATATTTTAAAAATCTTTATCTGTATGAAATTGCAATGACTTATGAGGAAGTAAATGAGGATAAGATGATTGCCTGCATTTGCTTAACATACTAAGTTATGTAGGATTTTAATCATTTTATTAGATTTTTATCAAGTACATTTTAAACTTCAATCAAAACAAGTTTTAACATGTCAATGGAAAAGTATATACATCAAGAGTTTATTGTTTGGAAATCTTTTCATGTAAGGGAAAGTGCAAGATTGATAGCCTTCCATTGAAAATATATTGATTTGCATCAACACCAGCAATGTTTGTACACACCTCCAGATTATACGATATTATCAAACTTTGATCTTTGCCAGTCAGGAGGGTAAAACATGATAACTCACAGTCATTTTAACTTCCAGTTTTCCTCCTAAGAATGAAGCTAAGCACATGGTTAAGAAGGTTAAAATTCATGTATATTTATTTTCTGTGCCTTGTTTCCCCATTTTTTTGCCCTTTTTCTTTTTAGAGAAAAAATCTTTATATAGTAAAGACATGTTTATTGTCTATGACATAAGTTATACATATATTTTTCTATTATTTTTGTTTTTTTTACGTTTGTCATGCTTATTTTTATTATTTTTTAATTGTATGTGGTCAAGTTTATTATTTTTTCATTTTGATTTCTGGGTTTGAGATAGTACTTCAAAATATATATTGACAAAGATTTAGAAGATTTTTTTTCTCAATTTTCTTTTAGTACTTTTATGGTTATATCATTTACATTTAAATCTTTGATAATTCTTGATCGTTTCATGGTCTAAGGAAGTGGTTGAAATACATCAACCCATGAGCCAAATGTGGTCACAGTCAGGCACATCCGGCCATGCCAATTAGCTTCTGTACTGTCTGCGGCTGCTCTCACACAGTAGTAAAATTGAGTAAAGTGATGAAAATCTATAAAACCTGAAAGCCAAAAATATTTAGTATTTGGCCCTTCACAAGAAAAAGTTTACTGAAATCTAAAATATGTAATACAAAGTACAATATACTATATGTATTTGTGTGTGTGTGTATGTATACACATACATGCATACTTATACATATATATAGCATGTCCAGAAAGGATCCAGCTATGTAATATGAAAAATAGAGGCATTTATGGCTAGAGGTTTACTGGACAGCCTTCATATATATAAAGTTTTAAGGAGTTTAATGCTATTTGTTTATATCACATTTATCTGCTGATTTAAAAGCTATTTTTATAATGTACCAAATTCTTAAGATCTTTAGAAATAGAAGACAAACAGGCTATACATAAGCACCCAAACTTCAGAAAGTTTGGTGAAATGGATCCCTTGCAGTCTCTTATGTGAATGAGTCCTGGGTCTTTCTTTCTAGGGAGGTACTCTGGCCTGAGTTCCAAGAGAGTGCCATAAAATTCATGTTATTGATTCCTCCTCTTCAATTAGGCAAATCCCAAATGTTTGTCATGGAGTAATATTTTCTTTCTTCCTAAAATTTATCAGTAGGGAATTATTGTATGTATGTGTAACACAGACACAACTGGAAGAACATTTCTCATACACAATCCATTTATCTGGTTTAATGCATATCATCGTCAGTACCTTTAAGTTGGGAAGATTGTATTTCATTCTTGAGTGCAAAAATGAAAGAGGAGCCAATGTCCTCTAAAAAAAGCACTTTTAAGATTATGTTAATAAAGTTTTCCCCAAACTCAAGGTTTATAATTCAGTTCCAATGTTTTCTTCTGTAGTTTATTGTTTCAGGTCTTATGTGGAGGTCTTTTATCCATTTTGAGTTAATTTCACAGTTCAGATTCATTTTTTGGAATGTGGTTTTCCAATTTTCCAAGCACTGTTTACTAAAGAGGTTTTTTAATTGTATATTTTTCACTCCTTTGTCAAAAATTTTCTGTCCTTATATTTGTGGATTTATTGCTGGGTTTTCAATCCTGTTCCATTGGTCTGTGTCTCTGTTTTTCTGCCAATACCAAACTGTCATGATTATTGACACTCTGTAGTTTAGATTGAAATCAGGAAGTGTGATACCTCCAATCTTATTCTTTTTATGTAATATTGCTTTGGTGATTCGGGGTCTTTTTTGTCTCCATATGAACTTGATGATTCTTTTATCTATTCCTTGAAAGAATTGTGGAATTTTGATGGGAATTGCATTAAATTTGTATATTGCTTTGGGTAATACAGCCATTTTAACTATGTTGATTCTTCCAATCCATGAACACAGAATATCTTTTCATTTATTTGTGTCCTCTTTAATTTCTTTTAGTAGTTTTTCTTACAATTTTTAGTATATAAATCCTTCAAATTCTTTGTTAAGTTTATTCCTAGGTATTTTTTTTTTGTCAGAATTGCAAAAGGTATTATTTGTCTCATTTCTTTCTCTGAAGTAAAAGCAAAAATAAATGAAAGGGACTATATCAAACTAAAAAGCTTCTGCACAGCAAAAGAAACCATCAACAAAGCAAAAAGACAACCAACCAAGTGGAAGAAAATATTTGCAAACAATGCCTCTGATAAGGGGTTAATACCTAAAATATATAAAGTACTTGTACAACTCAATAATAAAAAGACAAACAATCTAATTAAAAATGGCCAACAGATATACAAAAAATGCTCAACTTCACTAGCTTTTAGGGAAGTACAAATCAAAACCACAATAAGATATCACCTCACACCTAATAGAATGGCTATTCTCAACAACACAAAGAACAAGTGTTGGAGAATGTGTGGAGAAAATGGAATCTTCATATATTGCTATTGGGGTACAACTACTATGGAGGACAGTATGGAGGCTCCTCAAAACTAAGAATAGAGTTACCATAAGACCTGGCAATTTCTTTTCTGGGTATCTATCCAAAAAATTCGTAAACCTTAGTCTGCAAAGTTATGTGTACCCCAGTGTTCATCACAGCACTATTCATGGTGGCCAAGTCATGGAAACAGCCAAAGTGTCCTTAGGTAGACAACTGGATAAAAAAGCTGTGGTATAATATACAATGGAATATTACTCAGCCATAAGGAAAGATAAAATAAGGCCATTTATGACAACATGGATGGACCTTGAAACTATCATGCAAAGTGAAATAAGCCAGACAGAAAAAAACAAGGACCATGTGATTTCACTCATAGGTAGAACACAAAGCTGAAAGCAGAAGAGACACAAAAACTCATCAATCAATAATATAGTGGTTAGTGGTAATCTGAGGGTATGAGGGTGGGGGGGTGGGAGAGAAGGCACAGGGTCTCAAATATATGGTGATGGAAAGAGCACTGACTCTGGGTGATGAACATATAACACAACACATAGATGATGTATTGCAGAATTGTACACCTGGAACCTATATAATTTTTACTAACCAATGTCACCTCAATAAATTTAATAATAAATAAAAAATAATAAAAATAATTTTAATTATTTAGTCGCTAATCTGATTGGATTGATAAAGAATTATTAATGGACTTTCCTCTTGCACCTTGAGATTCATCACATCTATTGTTGACTCTGACTTGAGTATGTGGATTTGGAGGTAGAGTTAGTTTGTGATGGATGAGATGCACGATTGTTTTTCTCAGTGCAAAGATATTCCTTATGAAATACTCTAGAAAAATGACATATACACACATATATACATACATATACATATGTATTTACATGTGTGTATACATATAGTTCAGAAAAAAAATAATTTAAGTAGATATCAGAGACCAAAGAGTTATATTGCCACTTGTGGTTACTAGGAGACTAGAGTGTATCCAAGACATTTATGATTAACATATGGGCTAGGAACCATGTTGATTTAGGCACAACATAAATTCAAAATCTAGCCATGACCTTCTTGTTACCATCAGTTATCTGAATTCAAGTTTCTAAGTATGATAACCAAATAAAGATGTCACCAATATTTGACCCACTATTTTTTGTACATGAAACAGAAAATATTTTATTTAAAACATTTTTAATTATCTATAATGCCTAAATAAAGAACACTTCAGTGCCCCTGTGCCATTTATTTATGACAAACTCACAAACAACTCATTCTATGCACAACAATCATCACCCCAGGGGAAATAAACGACTAAATAATGTTCGGGTATTCACTAAATGCTTAGCATGGAGAGAAAATGGAAGACTGTAAGTGAACTGGCAATATAAGAAAAAGAAAGACTACATGTCTAGTAAAATTTAGTTTTTTAAAGGAACGGTTAAATCTATAGTTTGCAAGTAGCCTAGGAAATTTTAAATGGCTGCTCATTGTGAGGAACTCATTTCGAGTATATTTGAAAGGCAGAACATCTAACGCGCGATGGCCTTTTTACACCTCTCGGGAACTTTGATTGGGCCCTGACTGCGAAATAGAATGCAGAGAACTGAGTCACCAGCAAGTTTCTATAGCACCCTGGGGTCCTTTGGAAAGGGCTCCTCGTCCAACCGAAGTCTAGGATGGGTTGAAACAGTGACTCCTCCAGGCAGGGGTCTGAGATAAACGACCTCCGGAGTCCTCGCTTAGCCTCACAAGTCTTTGATTTTGAACTGAGGAAGTGCAAGCCGAGTTTAAGTAGGTCATCCAAAGAGCTCACAACCTGGCATGTAGTTGACATCCACTAAATAATATGGCGCAGAGAGAACGAGAGAGAGAGAGAGAGAGAGAGAGAGAGAGAGAGAGAGAAAGGTAACAATGGACGTTTTTTTAAAAGCAAACATTTCTACATATACTTTCATTTTTCCTAAAGATTCTATATTCTTCTTTCACCTCTGGGAAGCTGCTTCTTTGAGTAGTATCACTAATTAGTACGAGAATAAATATGCCTGTCTGTATGATAAGTTGGTGACGGTGTGTGGCAGTTGAATTCTTTTTACCTTTTGGACCAAGTACTTTTCATTGCAACCTGTAATTATATCATTGCATTTTTAAATGCATGGGTTTAATGAACTCTCTGAACTCAAGGGCTGATAAGTCCTCTTCACGTAATTCCTTGCTCTACCAGCTTTGCAAACTATTTCTTTCTTTCACTGTCCCTGAAAACACTCTTGATCTACCAATATCTACATTATATACCATAATATAATGTAGAAGAAAAGTCAGAAGCTACTGTAGGTTATTGATATCTTTGTAACTTCTGTGACCTTTGTAATTATGCTTCCTTCATAATTTACGTAATTCATGGAACTTTAGTTATAAAAAACCTTTGTGATCATCTAATTAAATACTTCAATTGGTAAAAATGCAGAATTGGCAATATTTGTGTCAGTGTTTTCTATCCCACGTACTAAAGCCATCTTGTTTGACTCAATAATGAAAGATATTTTTCACCTTTATTTCTGATGAATTGCTTTACCAACACAATTCTTATCAAAGCAGAAGACGGGGACAATCTCTCTTCCATAAATGTTACTCTTCATTAAAGATAAAGATGCTCAACTTGAATCAATTCAATTATTTGAGATTTTTTTATACTATAGAAATAATTTCAAAAGGATGCGTTTATTCTGTTTTTCTTTCTTCTTTGTTATACCTTAGCAAGAGTTAGCTAGAGTTGGACTGCCTTCTGAGGTTCTTTCTGAGTCATTATAAAACTCATTTCCCTGGCCTCCTTAGGACATTCATTTAAAGAGTTAGACGCTCTGATTTATTTTTCTCACTCACCAACTTCACTTTGGTGACTATTCCAGGGATTTCACTATATGAATGCCATGGCTGAGGCCTGTATTGTTTTTTACAAGCCCTCCTGCACGATTTGTCTTAATAAATATGTTGATTGGGCAGGTGAGACAGGCTCCCTCCACATGGCTGATGTAAAAAATGTGCAACATTGAAGCAAATTCACACAAAGCGATAAACCAGCAAAAAAGTATTTTATTTACAGAGTAGGGTTGTGGGGTTTTTTTAGTGTTATTGTAAAGTGTTTTTAGAGAGGAGAAAAGATAGTAGTTTTGCTCATTTGTTTTTGTTTTCTAGATGTCTACAAACTATTTTTTCAAATTGGGAATTATGTAATTTGATAGTTTGAATAGCCAAGGTAAGCTCATTAATATTTGGATTGTTTAATAAAACAAATTATGGCTTCATATGGTTTTCTAAAAAAATTATAGAGTCCATCTATTTATTACAGTGATGTTGGTCAGGCATTGTGTTTTTCACTTTCTCATGAAAACATGTACTTACGAGTAACAAAATAAATTCTTAATCTACGTTTGAAATATGTTATCACTTTAGTCTAGTTAATAAGTCAAATACTCTAATTTCTAGGAGATTTTTGGTAAATCTCTTGATTGCTGCACATATCGATCCTAAACATCATTTCTTAGAATTCTAAATCCTGTTAGTTAATGATGGTAAGAAATAGCAAAGTTAAAGAAAGTTGCCCCTTACAGATATGGTTAAAAATCTACTCAGAACATTATAATAAGTAGCTTAAGCCTTCTCCCTTTGAGATTACTAAATTCAATTTAAATGACTGAGCATTTTTAAGCAGAATTTTTTGTTCTAACCAAATTTATTACTGTTGGTAAATTTTAAGTGGAAGCTCTATATTGCATTTGAAGACTATTTTGAACAATATAAAATGCTAAGTTTTCTCCTGAAAGAAATACAAAAAATGTGTATCCATCCAACATATATTTTGTGTTTTAGATTTTTTTTTAATTTACAGGTGCCAAAGACATGCTGTTTCATGTTTTGTGTCTCTGCAATAACCAGCTGATTGTTAACCAACACGTTCACAAGAAGACCACCCTCCCCCATAAGAAATATGAAGATCCCTAAAGAAACATCACATGGGTGTAGTGACACTGCCAACCGAAACCAAGATCACTTGTTACTATTTTCATTATAAAATGCAATAGAAATCTCAAGCATTTGAATATGCAAAGTGAATCATTACCATGTGTATAGGCAGCACATTTGGCAAATGCTGAAAAATTGAATACTGTGGATTTGTGATAAATTATGGTTACAACAAAGCTGTTGGAATTAATGTTTTAATTCATGCTTGGGAGTATAAAGTCATAGCTTATCATGCTGGCCAGGCAGACTTGTTGAGTGTTTTTGTTTCTGAACTCTTTCATTGACATTTTAAAAGCTATTCCAACATGACAATATAGAGTTTCTCCTTCTACTATCAATTTCACTCTTAGCAGTGGGAAGAATTCATGGGCTGGATGATCAATACACATCAATTCACATCAAACAATCTGTGGGGGAAAGAAACCAAGCAATAAATATTTTAGACAATGGAATAAAAAAATTGCACAAATAAATAGAAATGAATTTTAAAAGAGTTATATTATTGCTCAGAAACACACTAAAATTCTGAAAGAGAAGGAATAAACATCTGTATTTTGTGAATGCTTTGGTTTTTCATCCTCAAAAATTATAAGACCTGGGGAAAGAATCTTTTCTCATTCCACAAAAGACATCTGTTCAATGCACGTGCATTAGAATTTAGTATTTATGATACCCTCACTAAGCACTGTGAAGAAAATTGTGAGTAAACAGTCCTCATGGAGTTTACACTTTAATTAAAATGACAATGCAATGAGGTTGATCCCAATGAAAAATAATGCAGTACAAACATCTATCAAAATACCAATCAAAGGCTTTCCTTGATGAGTAAACTTTAAAGGGCTATCAAAATTAGTGGTATTACAGCTAACATAAGCTCTTGAAAGAAATAGGACTGTGTTTGTCTTTGACTCTTACCTGCTTAGTCAAGGCACTAGAGCATCAGTTCTTAAGTGGTAGTACATGTACTCCTGGGGGTACAAGCTGGGCCATTTAAGGTTATGCAAAAAATAATCAGTAATGGCAAAAAAAGAAAACAAGTGAAATAAAAAAATGCAAAACAGTTATGGACTGATGAATGTTAAGTTTGAATCACCATTAATACTCACACTTCAAAATTAGATCACATTAACAGATGATGATTGGTGAGGATGTGGCTATGAACCCTTCCCCCAAACCACTCTTCTACCAATCATTACACACAGTTTCAGAATAATTCATTTGCGATATTTCTAGAACTTCCCAAACATATAAATATACCCATACCCAAACTGTTTGATCAGTGTAGTTATTGACTTAGTAAAATTAAGTGCATTGTCTTTAATCGTGAATCTTTTCAAGTAGTTTTTAAATTCAATGTTTAAATACTTGATCATTATTATCAATATTTGACTTATGAATATTATAAAATTAAATCTGGTTTGTGCAGTGTAAGAGTTTTTCTTTCCAAATTTATTACCTCATTTCTATTATTTTACATTAAGATAGGTGCTGAACAAAAGTGTCAGTGTTTAAAAACAGCTGTTTTAAAAACAAGGGGTACAATTTATAGAAATGTGTTTAAAAGGGGTACATGAGTGGGAAAAGGTTGGGAATCACTATACTAGAAGATGTCTGTTGAACTGAAGTAAACCGAAACTATAATAATGAAAGATAGATGCCATTTTTTTAACCATAAGAGACATGCAATCTTTTAAGAAAAAGGTCTATACATATTTGACTAATCAGTCTTCACAATATTATGTAGAATCCAATATTATTTTTATAAAGTCAGAGCTAGAGGTCAAAATATTGAACCAGATTCAAGTATATTTGGAGGGGCACGTGATAAAGGCTCAAAGAAAATTAAGCTCAACCTTAGGTCATTAAAAAACTGATTTCTTTAAAGCTATTGACCTCAATTATTTTGTAAATCTGGGAAAGCTAGTTCACATGTTATTGTTTTTGTCCAGGCCTTCAGCAATGTGGCATGTCTCTCATTTTAGAGCCAGCAGTGATGTAAAGAACAATTTCAAATAGCTTGTAGGTGTTGCTAGAATTCTGTTGTTGGATAAACTCTGAATACATTTGATTTATACTCATTAATTAAAGCCTGTAAGTACACTGGAGATACACATTCTCAGCAGGAGAAACAATAGAGGTCAATTTACACCAGAATGGACCCTCTGGGCTCAAGAATCAAAGCACCTTAGTTCATGTTGCTATTACTCTAGGAAAACACTTGAAGATGTATATTTAGTTGAGATTACTGTCAAGAAAGACCCTTTAGTGATTTCATTGTTCTTTTTTGTTCTTAAACAGAAAATTAGAAAAGATAATCAATAATTATAATTATACTTTTTATCAACTCCTCAAATTCCTTCTTATATGTCATCATTATCTTTAAAGATTACAACCTTTGCAAATTCATAAGGCATTGTTCCTATTTCCTAACAAAGTGTTTATCATTAATTTTGACATTCAAATGCTGTACAAATTAGTAAAATGGTGACTGTAGTTATATATAATAGTCATTGAAAGAAAATAATTTTATTCAAGGTAAAATAATTCATAATAAAAATTAAATTTTTTTACCTTCCGGTTCCGGTGGGCCTTGGTCTATCAGCTCTTGTGCTACGTGTCTCTGGCTTCTGAAGTGTCGGTGGGCAGCAGCATGGCTCAGGTACGCAGTTTGTTGAGCCAAGTCAGCAATTTGTGAAGGACTCAATTCAGCTGGTTAAAAGATGCACAAACCTGATGGAAGAGAATTCCAGAAGATTGCCATGGCAACACCAATAGGATTTGCTATAATGGGATTCATTGGCTTTTTTGTGAAATTGATCCAGATCCCTATTAATAACATCATTGTTGGTGGCTGAAACACCTTTTTAGAGGAGGGTTTTTCATCTTGGGGATTGGTGAACATGTAAGGATTTGAGAAGCTCATGGAGTAAAAGTTTACCTATGTATTTTGTGTTTTTCTCACACTTTTTTCCTTTCAAGATGTTTTCTATTTCTAAATTAAAATGATTTCAAAATAAAAAATAAACTTTTATGCTGTTACTTTATTAAAAATGAAATACTGAATTTTTATTGCAAACAATTAATTAAGCAATTCAATTTTCACTTTCCTAAGTCTTATTCTTGAACAATTGCTGAGAATAGGGGAGATAGACAATGTAAAGTATAACTAACACCTGGCACCACACAAGTGTGTACAAAAAAATGGTTACTGCTTTTCTATTTACTTATCTTCAGTTCTTTCTATCTAATGTAAACATTTATTCATCCACTTACCTAATATTTATTAATATCACCTATGTGTGAAATACTCAGCAAGGTGCTTGGGATTCAACAGTAAGCCAAATGCAATCTTTCATAATGTTTGCTAGGCAAATTGACATCTGAATTGTGAAAAGAAGAAACAGAAGATACTGAAACTTAATGGAATCTGATACTCTTTTGTAATTGTAGTATTTGGCAATGCCAACAGAAAATACCAAAATTATTGTTGGGATGAATGAAAAATATTTGTTTGATGTAACTTACATAAATTATCTAATTACTTGACTCAGCTTTTTACTTTATTCCTCACCATTTGGAAAATGTGATCGTTTGAGAACAGTATGTTGTGAAAATGTATTATTGCTACTAAGTAGCTCTCTAGATTAATTAATCTAGGTATGTATCTTTTTTATAGGGGAAAGAAACTTAATAAAAAAATACAATGTTATAGATGAGAGTCCCAAGATAACACTTGTCCAGATGTAGACAGAGGCATCAAATATTTGAGGTGCGTAGTAGCCCTTATGATCAAGCTGGTTAGCATGGGCAAACCAAATTGCTGGCTACATCACTTATTCTTTTCTATATTAGTAAGTTGTTTGTTGTGAAAAGAAAAAGATTGTTATTGTCTGCCACTGTATTCAGCATTTCAGGTTCTCCATAAACGAATTCATTGTGTTCTCCTGACAAATGAAATATGTACTAGGATATCTAAATGAGTATGCTACATGTCAATCAGTATTTTCTAGGCTTCCTACTCAGAGCTGGATTTTTTTTAATGTTAAGAAATATTTTTAAGAACAAATATTTTTAATGTTAAAAAATATTTAAAATATTTTTAAGCTTTTAAATTACTTTTTAAATGTTTGCTTTTTGAAAATGCTAGGTTTTTAAGAAATACTAGGAATATGTGTTAAAGAAGAATATTTCTACTGGGCTATACACAGATCTACCACTCTTCCCATAGTAACTGATTCTTAGATGAGCAATAAAGCAGAGGGGCTAGTTTATTGATAAATCTGACCCAATAACATTTGATAAGTATTCACTCATATCTAGGAAGAAATAGGAGAGACGGTTTTAATCAAGGACTATAAATATATTGATCAGTTGTCCAGATGGGAAAAGAAACAATTGAGTAAAATATGCTTTTGCTTGTATCTGTATTCTCACTAGATGACTTCTCTCATCAGAAAAAGTTATGATTTTGATTTAAATAATAAGAAAAATCCCTATAGATGATATTTTGCAGAAATCCTCAGAATCCTCATAAATCCTGGAAAAACTTTCACTGATTGGCACAATTTTACAAGTTTTGATCACGTTCTAACAATGGTAATTAATGATTTTATTAACTAATACCAACATCTGGCTCTTTGGCTCTTTCAATAGGACTGGAAACCTCAGAGAAGTGAGACTGTTAAAAGTCAGGTACTTATTAATGTCTTAAAAACCTAGATGGGTGGTTGTCATTCATTATTTTAAAAGATGTTAACTAACTAAATAACTAACCAAACAAACAAATAAATAAAGTAAAATCTATTCCTCCTGAGGTTTACCTTGAAACCATCTTAAAGGCACTCTGCTGTCTAGAAATGTCTAAGTATCTACACCTTTATCTCCTACAATCCTCTTTGTTTACAGCACTTTTTTTTTTCTTAGAACTATGAATAGAAAATGCAACATTTAAATACATTTAATGTCTTACTACAAACCCTAATTTCTTTATAGGGAATTTTTGCCCCATAGTGGACTTCATTTTGTGCCCCATATTGGACAAAACATATATTTTTTATTTTCAAAGAGGATACTTTTCATTTATATCAATTTAATTACATAATTATAAATTCTTTCAGCTTTAGTTCTTTGTACTTTCAGGATGACCTGTTCTGTAACTATTTCTGTAAGGCCTGTCTATCCGATAGACTTGGGACTCCAAGTAGTCATGAACTCTATCCATCATCATAACATCTGAAACTTAGGAGACCTCAATATGAGTTTTGACAGGCAGCTGTGAGATGGAGAATGGGTTCTAGCACACTGTTGTGGATAGAATGGTTCTCCAAGAAGATTAGTGAATGTCAACTGATGAATGACTAACCATAGGTTTTATCATTTTATATAAAATGTGCTTTGCCAAAGCACTAAATCTTGATATCATTTTGATTATTATATTTCCTTTTCAAAACATTATTTAGAACAGGACATCATTTTTAAGTCCAGTAGAAAGTTTATGTCACTGTATCTAAAAATAGGGAGATAGACTACATCAGTGAATTTGAATTCAAATCTCTGCAATTCATCAAGTAAATTGCAAAGGATCTAAGGAACCAGAAACTAATAATTTTCTCTCTCTCTCTCTCTCTCTCTCTCTCTCTCTGTGTGTGTGTGTGTTTCTGTGTGTTTCTCTGTGTGTATTTATCTTTGTATATATTTGCATGCACTTACTAAAAAAAATTTAACAATCCAAAATTAGAAAGGATCTAGCAAAATTTAATGCTTTAATTTTAATACTTTGAACTTCATGTAGAGATAATCACATTTTCCTTATTTTCTTTATATCCTTGAGGCATGGTAAAAATTTTATGAAGAAGCAGCAACTGAAATCTGAATACCACAAATTATAGCCCTTTTTTAAGTAAAAAATAAATTATTATATATTTTAAAAGCTGTTTTTTTAAAATTAATTATATTATGTACAATAGTGTTGAGAAAGATTAATGGTCATATTTTATATTAACTGTATAGCTTTCAAAATATAAATTAATTATTTCACCAAAATTATTTTTTAACTATTATTCTTTTCATAATATCTGTAAAAGTTAATAATATGTTAAGAATAATAACTAACTGCAAGGAGTGGTTTCATTATTCTTTACTATATCAAAACCTCTTCAATTGGCACAACCATGGAAGAGACCTTAAATTTATGATCAGGCAAATTGACAGGCACATAGAGATTTGAGGGTGTCTTTCCCTGCTAGGGTCACGGACAAATAATATACCAGCAGTCTAGTCCAAAATTTAAACATATGTCTCTCGGATATGTTACTTGAATATAGAACCCAACTCAGCACTGTCATCTTTAAAAGGAGAATAATATTATTACAGACTGGGGCTAAATGAGAATTAAATGAACTAATGTATGAGAAATTTTTAGAATAGTTACTGATCCATAATGTGTTTAATCACTATTTGGTGATATTAGTACTACTAATGATAGTTATTGTGTACTGGAGCAAAGGACTTTTACTTCTCTACCTGTTCTCTATTCTTATAAAACAAAAATATTGTTATTACCTATTTACACATTTTTATGAGAATTAAGTGAAAATATTTATAGAGTGCTTAGCATGTTTCCTGGCATATATAATCAATATATATTAGCTTTATTGTTATTACAATCAGTCTATAAATTCTCTATCATACTGTTGCCTCTCTGAAAGTTATGAGCTGCTTTTTGAGGCTCTTTTTTTTTCTCGTAAAGGAATAAGATGTTCAATCCCAGCTTATCTTTATAAAAACGATGGGGGAGGGAATCCATTGTGTGATTGATTTGTCCAGGCTTCCAGATCCCTCCAGAGAAAGACCTGTGCATGGGCAATCACATTTTCTAACAAAGAATATATCCCTGATTCCCCAGCCTCCTTTCCATGCACAGTTCTCTGGCAACTGTTGCTACTGTTTGGTTCATGTTGAAGATAAACAAACATTTTTATCAATTCGGAATACTCTTTCCGGTACTTGCAAACACAGAAAAAGTGTCTAGATGTCAACGTCAATTTTTTATTTTTAAAACAAACCTACTTTGAACCATATACATCCTCATTTGTTTACTTCTGAATATCCAATTTCATGCTTTTATAGACACCCATATATACAGTCGTTGACCAAATATTGATGTATACCACATAACATTTAAGGGGTTCATGGCTTTATTTTTCTTTCTCTTCATTTCATCTGCAAGAGAAAGTCAATGCTTTATTTTTCCTTGGACTAATGAGGTTCAATGCTTAGTTCCTCCTATGGGAACTAACTTGTTCTTTATGTGCCCTTGTTCTCTGAGTTCTTTCCTTTTTAAGTTAACCTTCTAGCAGTTTAGATAATTTGCTTTGATTCCTTGATTTTATAACCTCAACAAATCATATGTCCAATGTATGATCTTAGATTCTTGAACTTAATTCTTTATAACTTCCTTCGTTATTGTTCCAACCCAACAAGAATATTTCAGTTCATCCCAGACCTACCCTTCTACCCTGATACCAACCTGAAACAAAATTCTGCCTCTTTTCAGCTTCCCAAAGACGTCCGATTCAGCTTTACATTATGACATTAATTTGATAGGGGCGTCACATTGCAATGCATTTGTCTTTCCATCACCTCAAATCCCACACCTTGTGACGTACTCTAAGCCACTATTCCTGGAATTGTCAAAAGCCATCACTCCCTAAACAGATCTCATCAACTATACACAGCCCCCTAGAAAGTCAATTCCTTCCCTCATCATGCTCCACTATAATCTAAAAAGGTCGAATAATATTCTACTCAGACAAAGAGAAAGCTGTATTTACCCCAGTTAAGGCTGCTATTAACCAGGAAGCAAGTTAATCAACAAAACTTAATTTGCATAGATATTCAAATAATTATTGGTCCTGTGTTATTTGAACATAAGCATAGACTGCAGGATCCTTTATAGCTATACACTCACAGCACAACCAACAATTGAAAATTTTTAATCACCTTTCATATTTGTACAGACATTTCTTAAAGAATGCCCAAGAAACCCAGTATGAACAAAGGCTCTGCTTTTTTACTGTCCCTTATCACTAGGTCTCAGGTCCTGTGGTTTCTAGTAACCTCTGTTTGCTTGCTTCACTCTACCTGGCCGCAAAATAAAAAATTCAAGACATGTCATGTCGATCGATCAGGATTCCTTGGGCTTTTGATGCCTAAATGTTTCCATAAAATTTATTGGAAATCAGTGCTTTATTGACCCCCTCACCTAAACAAATTCATAACAGGGAAGCTATAATATGTTTTCATCCAGTCAATTTTATAGTTGCGTATGCTAGCTACATCTGTTTATATATTTGCATATATAGTTTCATTATCCTTATACATTAAATAGTTATGTTTATATAGTTACTTATGTGTGTATATTAGTATACACACACTATATACATGTATAACACATATACACATTTATATATTTACCATTACACAGTTACATTAAATTGTCTTTTTTGTGGACATATTATAAAGCTATTAGTTATGCTTCAATTATTACGCACATCTTAACAGTAACAAAAAACATCTCTGGTTACATTTTCTTCTCCTGTATTAAAAAACATTTCCATAAAGGAAAATCCGATCTATTTCATATTTATTATTTATAGTTTCCATTATCATGGGCATTCCATAACATTGCTTCCAAATTTTAGGGCTTTAACATCTTCAGTGACATCATGAAAAAATAACATTTCTGCTTCCTGTTCTCCTCCCCCAATAATCAACCAGAAATTAAAATGTACGTTGTCCCATGGTCTGATTCACAGATCTGTGGAGGAGGCAAACATCCAGACTGTCTGATTTATTTGTTGTGAATTCTGGGTGTGGGTTCCATCCTTTCTTTTGGCCCAAGGCTGTCTTTGTTATTCTTTACCTGCAGGATTCCTGGTTTATGGCTAGACAGATGCTTACAGTGTAATCACAGATCCAGGCTGAGCTCTTGCTTTCTTTGAAGTGTCATAATCATAATCCAACACGCAACATGTTTCATTCCTTACACAAGGACAAAGCTATAGTCTCAGTACACAAGAGGGAGGTATGCCAACAAATTCTGATACCACACTAAACTCCATGTTCCTGGAGAGCTGCAGGAAAACTTCTGGCTGTTCTTAGAGATTTAATCATATTTCCTTCAACTTTCTCTAACTTTTGCAAACATTTGACTTTATAAAGTTGTGTAAAGAGCAATAGAGGACGTGTCTGTCAGTGGGTTGTCTTAATTGAGCCAGATTGGTTACTTAGATACAATGGCTTCTTACCATGGTATTAATTACACTTCCTGGTGTATTTAAAACCTAAGGTTACTTCTGAGAGCAAGTCTCTAGACTAGTTGTCAATTCACTGACATATGGCATACTATCAAATAGTAATTGTTGGGAAATAAGAAATTACGTGTGGGTGTAATTAATCCCAATTTTCACAGTAGCATCTTAACTCTCTGCTGTTTTCCAGCTACCAAAGGCTTTTGTGTCCCTTTCAGATAAAATGGAAGCCCACATCGACAAAGTATGAGCTCTTAGACCCTACCTTCCCTCTCTCCTATATTCTCATTTTCCCATAACCAGAGTTAAAATTCTAGACCAAGACAAATCTTTTTTTCTGTAACAGGGTCTAGTGGGTTAAATAGTGTCCCACAAAGCCTATGTTTAACTGAAGACTGTGAATATGACCTTATTTGGAAGAAAGGTTTTTGCAGACGTAATTAAGAGTCTCAAGATGAAATCATAGTAGGCCCCAAATTCAAGAAGAAATGTCAGTTTTACAGGAGAACACCCAGAGGGCAGACCATGTGAATCACAGGCGGAGTTTGAAGAGATGCAGCCACAAACCAAGAAACACCCAGACCCATCAGAGCTGGAAGAGGTAGAGTACGGAATCTTAGAGCCTCTGATGATAACATAGCTCTTCCAAAACCTTGATTTTGGACTTTTAGCCTCTAGAACAGTGAGAGAAGAGATGCCTATTGTTTTAAGTTTGTCATAATTTGTTACAGCAGCACTAAGAACCTAAAAGAAAGTCTAGGTACTAATTATTTGAGATTTTATGAGCTATACATTCTCTGTAGCAACTATTCAACTCAGCCATAGAGAGTATGCAAACAAATGAGCATGGCCACGATCCAATAAAATTTTATGAAAATTGAATTTTTCCATGTCATAGAACATCATTCTTTTTTAAAATTTCTTTTTAACACAAAAAATGGAAAACAAAAGCACTGTTGCTGAATCATAGGTCATGTAAAAACAGACAGCAGCCCAGGTTAGGCTATAGTGTTCCAGAGTTCAGTAGAATAGCAGCCACAAGCCAAGAAATGCTATGTCAGTGAGATAGCATTAGGAATACAGATTATACTTCCTTTAGAAGCTGGTTTAAAATTGTGATTTCTTTCTTCTTTGGAGAAAACTCATGTGTCCTAATATAATTTCTGATTGAATCATCCCAAACAACAACACGTGGACCCCCTCTAAGAGTCCTGATAGTACCGGGTAATAGATAGATCTCATCCAATATTTGATGAACCTTGGGCCCAGCTCCTGGTTTCCATCAGCTCATAACAAACTGATATTCTTTCCTTGTTAATGTCATGGAATAAGTGTTTAAAACCATGCCTACATATTAAAATCAGAAAAGATTACATATATATTTATATACATGCATGCGTGTGTGTGTGTGTGTGTGTGTGTGTGTGTGTGTGTGTTGCTCAAGGCCTAAGCCTTGAGTTTACTATTTTAGGTGAACCCTTGGACATTGGAAAATTTAAGCTCTTTCTGCTTAACACGGGGGAGACCAATCTGACACTGAGAAATGTTTGTTCCTAGAGATCCTAAACCTGGGAGTCATGACCTTATCCATCAGCTCGTGTGTGAAGCTGCAGAGGAATTTGCTCCCATGCCTCTCAGAATTCTAATATGCTCTACTAATTTACCAACACAATATCCTGACACAGTGTCTTTCCAGTGTTCTGGAGCAGAAAAGTTGCAGCTGTCAGAAGCCTGACAAACTGTTGAAAACATAAAATCAATTATTTAAATTGGGAATTACGAAATGCCATGGAGGTTTTTCCCAGGACAATGTAGAAATTGTGAGTTTTCTTTCAGGGTTGAAAATTCAAATAAAGAATTACTGAGAGTTAAATGATGTAGAGATCTATAAGACCTCTTTTAAAAAATCTGTTTCTCTCCCCCAACCATGTAGTCATGGTCTGCTTGTGCTCCCTCCCATACCAGTCCCACCAGCCACTCTCATTTCATACAAGGAAAACCTAATAAGAATCAGATAGGAGATTTTACACTTCTCTCTGAGGAAGCAGGCACAGTTTCTGAAGCTGTTCTATTTGTTCATTTTCTTATTTCCTTTCTCTCTCTACTTTCTCATTCTCTCTACCTTCCTCCCAGCATGCACTACCAATTTCTGTTTATCCTCACTTCACAAGCATGATGATAGGGAATGCTGTGAATAAAATAGTCATTGTATGCCTGATACTGTCTTGAACTTTGTGTTAGGGGCCATGAGCCCACGCGTTCTCATACATCTGTAAGAGCGGAAATTAATAGAATTGGATATAAAGAACTAAGGTAAACTGTTTCTAATTTATGCAAACATTTATACATACAACTGAAAAGCCGATTAATAGACAATTGGATAAACAATTTGCCATGTATATATACAATAGAATATTACTCTGCATTAAAAATGAATGAAATCTTACCATTTGTGACAACATGGATCGACCTAAAAGGTATTATGCTAACTGAAATACATGTAGAATCTAAAGAACAAAATAAACAAACAAAACAGACCCATAGACACAGAGAACAAACTAATAGTTATTAGATGGAAGGGGTGTTAGGGGTGGGTAACATAGACGAAGAAATGAAGAGGTACAAATTAGTAGTTACAAAATAGTCATTGTAAAAGAAGATGTAAAATATAGTATAGAAAATACAGTCAATAATATTATAAAAACTAGGTACGATGTCAGATGGGTATTAGACTTACAGGGGATAATTTCATAAATTATATAAATGTCTAACATCTATGCTGTACACCTGAAACTAATATAAAGTATATCAAATGTCAACTATAATTTTTGAAAAGTAGATTCAGGGATATAAAGTACATCACAGGGAATATAGTTCATAATATTCTAATAACTATGTACAGTATCAGATGGGTAATAGACTTACTGGGGTTACCACTTTATGAGGTATATAAATGTCTAATCATTATGTTGTTTTGTACACCTGAAACTAATTAAAAAAGAAAAATTAATCATCAGCATTTCATTATTATTAGACATCTTTTATTATCGCAAACTATTTTTATGCTAATCTTATATTCTATGACCTTTAACCTGTTGCTTCTTAAAATTTATCTGAGAAAGTTTTACTAAAAGACACCCCCAAAACATATCTAAACAAAAATGTTTCTCAAAGTGATTTAAATGAATGCATCCAATAGTCCCTGTTCTTTTAACTGTCACAGACCAAGATAAAGGTAAAAATAATAATTAATAATAACAATAAAAGATTTAGCAGTAAAAAAATGACCCTCAAACATTTGATCCCCCTGTCTGTGAATAATTTAGAATCACTGGCTTTATTAATAATATGAAATAGCAAAACTAGATCAGAATTCTAAATACATAAATATATTTTATCAAACATATTTGTTTATTTATAACATATCACATTTAGGTGATAATGATTTATAGTTTCAAATAAGTATTGTAAATGTATTCAGAATTTAATGAAACATGTATTTTTTCTCTTTTATTAAAACTTTTATACCTAGAAATAGGTGAAAAACATAAAATAATAGGTAGACAAGTAACTATTTTCCTATGTCTATAATACTATCATCTATTTCATATTATAATATAGGACAAGAACTATGATACTTTATTTCTTTTTACTCCTACATTTTAGGACAATAGAGATTGAATCATTCCAAAAAACAACAAGTGTTTAAAGAAAATGGGTTTTGGAATCTGAAAGACATGGATTCAAACTCATATCTCATCACTTTTTTATCTTTAATAACTTAGGAGATAATCTTTAACTTATTTGAGTATGGGTTTTCTCTGTAAAACTAACTCAGTCCTCATCTTGAGTAGCTGTTAGAATTTATAAGAAAGAAGATAACATGCCATTTATTGTTTTGGATATAGGGTAGGTTATCAAAAGTCTGATAGCTAATATTAATCTCTTCATTTTACACAGTGCACACCTGGGTTTGGTAACATTGATTAAGTTCTATCACAACTATTGTTCACGTTGTTCACTGACAAAAAGAGAGTAATATTATTTTTCCACAATATGTGTTTCTATTCCTTTCTCTCAAGAATGGGAAAACTATACAATAGTGCTTAAAAAGATAAAATGAGTAATTAACCAAGAAAGAAAAAAAGGAAACACATTACTAATATCAGAAATGAAACAGTAGCAATCTGATCCTTAGATATTAAAAGGGCAATAAAAGAATTTTATAAAAAAAAAATTATGCCCTAGATTTGAAAACTTAAATGAAGTGGACCAATTTCATGAAAGACACACTCTACCAAAACACATAAAGAGAAATAGGCAATCTAAATAGGACCATATTTATTTGGGAAAATGAACTAATAATTAATGACCTTTTAAAACAGATAGTACCCAGATGGGTTCACTGGTGAATTTTACCACACATTTAAGAAAGAAATTACACTAATCTCCTACAATCTCTTCCAGAAAATAGGAGAGGGAATACTTTCTCATTCATTCTATGAGGCCACTGTTACCCTAATATCAAAAGAAGATAATGTCATATATAATGTAAATCTACAGACAGAAAATTTAATATTTCTCATGAACAGAGATACCCAAATAATCAACTAATTAATAGTATGTCAAATTCAACAATATATAAAAACAATTATATACCATACCAATTGGAATTTATATTGGGTATACCAGACTGTTCAACATTTGAAAACCAACTAAAATAATTCGTCATATGAACAGATTAAAGAAAAAAAGCATGATCATAGCATTAGATGTAGAAAAAGTGCTTGACAAAATCCAGCACCCAACTAGACATTGAGGGGAACTTCCTCAATTTTTAAAGAACACTTCCAAAAATTCTACTTGATGAGAAACTAGATGATTCCTCTTCTAATATTAGAAAAAAGGCAAGTATGTACCCTCTCATACTCTATTTAACATTGAACTGATTATCCTAGCTACTGCAATAAGAAAAGAAAAGGAAATAAGAGGCATATAGGTTGAGAGGAAAGAAATAAAACTGTTTTTGTTCACTGATGACATGTAGAAAATCCTGAAAAATTGACAAAAACTCCAGAAACCTGTAGGCAATTATAGCAATATTGCAGGATTCAAAGTTATATAAAAATCAATTGCTTTTTGTTATACTAGCGATGAACAAGTGAAATTTAAAATTAAAAACAATTACCATTTGCATTAGCATCTCCCCAAAATGAGAGATTCAGGTAAAAATCTCACACAATATGTACAAGATCAATATGAAGAAAGCTACAAAATTCTGGTAAAAGAAATAAAAGAAGAAGTAAATAAATGAAGAGATATTCCATGTTCAGGAAAGGAAGCCTCAATATTGTCAGTATGTCAGTTCTTCCAAAATTGACATATAGATACAATGCAATCCTACTCAAAATACCACTACATTATTTTGTGAACATTTTTTAATTCTAAAATTCATGTGTGAAAAGACCAAAAAACTTCCCAAATTGTCAATATAGTATGAAATAAGAACAAAGTCAGTACTGACACTATCTGACTTCAAGGTTTACAGTAGTAAAGATAATGTGGAATTGGCAAAAGAATAGAGAAATCAGTGGGACAAAATAGAGAGCCCAGAAATAGACCCATACAAATACAGTAAACTGATCTTTGTCAAAGAATCAAAGAAAGTTCAACAGAGAAAGAATAGTGTCTTTAACAAATAGTGATGGAAGAACTGGACATCTATACACAAAAAAGTAAATCTAAACACAGAACTTAAGCCCTTTATAAAAGCTAACTCAAGATAGATTATAGGCTTAAATTGAAAACACTATAACTTTGAGAAGATAGTAGGAAAAAAGTCTAAGTAGGACTTTTTATGGCTTCTAAAAATTGTAAGCAATCAAGATGTCCTTCAGAAGGCAAAGAATAAACAAACTATGGTACATCCATATAATATTAATAGAATATTATTCAGTGATAAAAAAGAAATGGTCTGTTAAGTCACGAAAAGGCATAGAGAAAAGTCAAATCTATGTTTCTCAGTGAAAGAAGCCAGTAAAAATACTACATATTGTATGATTCTAATTTCATAACATTTTGCAAATGGGAAAACTATAGAGATACTAAGGAAATCTGTGATTGTCAAAGATATGGGAAAGGAAAACAAGGATGAGTAGATAAAACAGAATTTTTAGGGCAGTGAGACTATTCTGTACAATACTGTAATGGGAGATACATGACATTACTCATTGACCAAAACCCATAGAATTGTACAACATGAAGAGTGAACTCTAATGGACATTATGGACGTTAGTGAATAATAATGTATTAATATTGGTTCATCAATTGTGCCAAATGTACTATGCTAATTCAAGATATTAATACTAATGAAAACTGTGAGAGGAGGAAGAAAACTATGGAACTCTTTGCACTGTTCAATTTTCTGTAAACACACAACCGCTCTAAAAATACAGGCTATTAATTTAAAAAATAACAAATATGAAACCAAACAAAAGCACGAGGCCCCAACCAAGGACTCAAGTTGGTAAAATGTCCTACTCTAATTTGTTTTTGAGAACACGACTTCCTCATCCTGGCATTCAATTAGCACAGTAATCAATAGTAGGATTCTGCACTCATCACAAGAACATTACTTGCCATCACCATATCGGATGTGTGTAGAAATTAGAGCAGGATATTTTACCTACTTGAGCCCTTGGTTGGGGCCTTGTGCTTTTGCTCGGTTTCACGTTATTTTTTTTTTAATTCATTTTTATCGTTAGACTTATTGGAGTGACATCTGTTAGCAAGGATTACATAGGTTTCAGGCATCCAATTTCATGTTATTTTTAAATTAATGTCTTGATGGAAAGAGAACTGAGTCTGGGTGGTGAACACATAATGCAACACAGAGACGATGTACTTAGAATTCTACACCTGGAACCTACGTAATTTTTGCTAAGCAATGTCACCACAATAAAATTAACAATAAAAATAAATAAATAAATAAATAAATAAGAAGAAAATAACTTTACTTAATGAGAGATCAATATTTGAAATCAGTAGAGGATGAAAAGACTCTGACAAAACATTTAAAAGATTTTCATTTTTTTGTGAGTTTCCTGTCATGAAGTGATTTTCATTTTAAAATATTTAAAACCTAGTAAGACAAAGAAATAATTTCAAGTCCATCGTAGCTTGAAATTAGTGCAAAATTCCTGGTGGCAGGACTGGTCCAAAGACAAACTTTGTTTAGATACAAAGTGAATCACAACATGGGCACATCTGTGCTGAAAATCTTGCAGACCTTAGGTGAAAAGGGTAAAGTGTACACTCTTGTTTTCTATCTCCATGAGGATATCCTTCTCATCCTGATGCAACATTTGATGAGATGAGCAATGCTATAAGAGCCAATATAGATCTGTATGCGTATAAAAATGCATGTACCTAGAGCGACTAAGTGTCTTTTTCAAAGTGACCCACCCTAGGAAAGCTGTCCCTGGACAATAGCACCAATTTGTATGAATCTTCATCGCTGTCTTTTATTGTTCTTTAAAGCATGAGAACAATTGTCAACTTGGAGATTTTGCTACAATACCATAAGTGACATTAGCTTCTGACTTCTGTCAACTAATGATAAAAAGTAAGATTCCTTTTCATATTATTCAAGAAGAGTCAGACTATATTATTTAGCAGGGAAACTGCTTATCTTGAGAAAAGAGCCTTCTTAGATATACACCCAGCCCTTGTTATCAAGTCACACAAATATTGCTATTATTTATCCAAATGGGGCAAAAGCTGGAATAAAGCTGATTAATTATTTGGCTTTTTTGCCTTGATGCCTTAGTTATAAATTATGATTTGCCTAATGTTGTCTTAGTTGTCAGACAGGTCGCATTAGTTGAAGGCACTGTATAAACCTAACTTAGTTTTATATAAAGCATCTGTAATCAAGTTGACATTGGACTTCATTATTCTTTAAACCTCTGTAGTCAGTAAGGGCAATTATATTTCCCCCAAAGAAATGTAAAATCTAATTTGAGAACAGGGAAAGCACACAAAAATAGGTATTTGGGATGTTTGTGTTATGTATATTAAAAAGGAAAAATTACAAAAAGTTATTATCTTCTATTTTTAAAAGTAAAATAAGAAAACATATACCATTTAATCTACTCCTAGATAGCAAACACCTTCACATAATTTGTCATAACATTCCTGTGGGAAGTATTATCATCATTTTACTGTTGAGGAAGCTCTAGCCTAGAAATGTTAAATAACATGAGAAAAGTTATTTTTAAAATGGAATGGGAACCTAATACTAAGTAGGCTTTTTGAGTGAAACCACTCTGCCTCTGATTGCCAAAAAATTCAGTCTTCTTTTATATATCTCTCCAAGATCTATTCCTATTCCTTATCAGTCATTTCTTTTATATTTATTGTTTCTTTTTCCTCATTCTTACACATTTTATTCACTAGGACAATGCTGTTAAATCAATTAACTTTGACTCATTCACTCCCTCTAGGGAGGTGACAGGTGAGGACTTACCCCCAGGGGACAAAATAAAGATAGGTGACCAAGTCTAATCTCCTACTAACTGGATCTTCAGATAAATGGACCAATGATATTTACTAGGAGGACGAGATCTATGTGGGAAATACACTTAACAGGACCTCTCTGGCTACCTATTAACTTAATAAATAGGATGCAGGAACTATGAGGCACAGTTCCAAAGTGAATCTTGTGTAACCTCTGTAACTCTCTTTAAATGCTTCCTGCTATCTGAGGAACTCCATGAACCTTGCTTGGACATTTCATCTTTTCTGAGCCTGAAGCACGTGTCTGACACAGGAAAGAAGGACCTGGGGAAATCTGCCTTTGAAAATCAAGATTTCTTTATGCTTTGTGTGAGCCTCTGGGGAGCCAATACTCTACCATTTATTTAAATAAAGCTTAATATATATTTCTAATTTATGTGTCAGTTGACAATACAAACCTGTGTGTTAGCTGACTCACAAAATTGACTATTTACATATATTCACAATTGATAAAGTATGATTATACAGAACGAATGGATTAGAAACTCTAGAGTTGTACAGACTCTGTAATTATGAATGACTCTTGTGTCTGCATTCCTGTTTCTGTGTCATCTCCTGAGACCAAGGCTAGATCAGTGGAAGTGTTTTTATGCAATTCTGTAAGGCAGCAACCACTAGATTGCAGGCGGGTAGCCTAAGAGACTGATGGTGTATTGCTATCAACAGATGCTGAAAGAAAATGAACATTGTGGAGTTAAGCTCCAAGGGAATTTTACTCAGGCAGGTTAGAGCTATTCAATTATATTGTAGAGAGAATTGGATTCTGTCAAATATGATATGAGTAGACTGCTCACTACATTGCTCACCTTCAACAGCTCATTTCTGAAGATCTGGTCCTTATTTTGATTGCAGGAAGGTTTCAGATTTCTAAGCCATAGAAGAAGCAATTGTCTTGATAATCAGAAATAGCAAATATTTTATGTAATAAGACTTAGACCAGCTTAAATGTCTTTATTTACATAGCAGATTTGCTCTTTATTTGACATTTTCTTAACTAGCATTAAAATTAGCACAACATTCTTGGTCCCTTTATACTAAGCTCTGAATAAGCCTAACAATGGCTTTAACATTTATTATACCTCTGTATCATTTGTATCCTCTGAGAAACAGATGCCAGGATGGAATGAGATGTGCAAGATGTTATTAGGACAGATACTTGTGAAAAAGTAGTTATAAACAGTGAGAGTCTTCAGATGCAATGAAAATCTGACCTCTGAGAATGAAAAAAGGGAAGGAAAGATGAGTGTTATGAGCTAAATTGTGTCCTCCCAAAATTCATATGTTGAAGCCCTAACCCTCAATGTGATGGTGTGTAGAGGTGAGACCTTTAGGAGGTACTTTGATTTAGGTGAGGTCATCAGGGTGTAGCCTCATGGTGGGATGAGTGTTTTTATCAGAGGTGAGAGAGCAATCAAAATTTCCTGCCTCCATTATGTGAGGATTCAATGCAAAGACATTCATGTACAAGCCAGGAAGTTGGCCCTTACTGAGGCACCAAATTGGCTGGTACCTTGGTCTTAAACTTTCTAGCCTCCAGAACTGTGAGAAATAAATTCTGTTGTTGATGCTACCTAGTGTAAATTCTGTCATAACAACCTGAGGAAAGCAATGCAACCAGGTAGAAAAATCCTAGGATTGTAACCAGGTCCAAAAAAAAAAAAAAAAAAAAAAGCTTTAGTCATGGTGGTGGTAAATAATCAAGCAAGATTATGCATTGGAAAAATTCCTCACTGGACAGCAATGGGCCAGCATGGTTACCCCTCTGGGCCGTGTCTTTGACTGAGAAGAGCATAAAATAGTGCTCATTGATGATTTCTGTTGTTTTTTTCTCTTGACAGTCAGTCATAATTTCTTGCCTTCACATTTCTTCTGTTTTAATTCTATACTAGATATGTGTATAAGAGTGCTGAAGATCCTTCAATAATGTTATTTTCCACAAGAAATAATTCCCCTTTCTCTGTTAGGTAAATAAGGTGATAAACCGATAACCTTAGCTGATCAGGAATGAAGCTTGCTTTGAGCTGCAGTTTCAGTAAGATTCTATCTACACAGATTTGCCCCTTTATCTCAGCCACAACTGTCCTAGGTTTTTGTTGAATGAGGGTTTGTTAAGTGCAATAGTTTCTATTTTGTAAGCCATGAATGTGTCCAGAAAATTCAGTTCTGCCTTTTGGGGGTTTAGAGCTTAGTTACTTAGTCTGTACCCACTTAGTCTCCATTCTACTGTGGTAGAATCTGGCATGTGTCTTATGTGTAGAAGGACTTCGTGTATTTGAAGCAGGTCCCGTCATATAGGTAGGGCTTTGATTTGTAAGCATCACAAAAGATTCTCTTCTGTTCTTTTAGGTAATGTCAGGCCTTGTCCTCCAACTTTCTGCTCTACCACAGATCTCAACTGATTTCTCCTAAAGAAAGCCAGGTATGCAGTTGGAGCTCCTGTAGTTAACAAACTGTTATCCCAGCTTTTAAAACCATAACAAATTCCACTGTTTCTCTTTTCCATAGCAGAATGCTCCTACTTAGGTCATGTCTAATCTCCAACCCATGCCTACAACATCAAATGCCCTCGGTGAAGAAAGTGGTTGGCCGTTGCCTTCTCCCTTAGCAGAATGAATTTTAATTTATCTGGTTTTCTTTCTAGATATGTTTTCTGACAGGTTTACAATATGATTTTGGTAACGTTATCTATTTTTCTAATCTTGCAGAGAATCATGGTCTCAGTAAATCAATCAATTTATTCTGCTATGCTTTCTAGATTCTGAGACATAGTTGGAAAACTCTCTCTCTCTCACACACACACACACACATCATAGAATTTCAAAAGATTTACTATTATTACATTTACATTTTTGGTTTATTTGGATATTTCCTTCTCTGTATGAGGCATAGATCAAAATTAGTTTTCAAATGGCTATTCCAGTTGTCTCAACACTATCTCTTGGTTAATTACATTTTCTTATCTGTATTGAGATAGCACTTTTATATTATAGTAAATACCCATACATATATTAATCTATTTTTGAAATTTCTATTCTTTTGTACTGCATTTTCTGTTCACAAATGAAACTGTACACAGTGCTTTAATTTAAGGTTTTTCTATGTACATGTAAATTTCACTTTTAAGTTATTGATATGATCTATACATATCAATATCTGAAAAGTGCAATCTCTTCCTCATTTTTCCTCTACTTTCAAGTTTACCAAACTTTTATTAGTCTATTTTTCCATATTAACTGTGGCGCTAAAAGGACATGAATAGCATCTTATTGGGATCTCATTAAATATAAAATAACTTCAGGCAAATTGACACTTTATGATGATGAATCTTCTAATTCAAGAATATTATATGTATTTCTATTTGTTCAAGAATACATTTGTGCCCTTTAATAGTGGTTTAGAATAGTCCATATACTCATATGTATCTTTCAATTTTTTAATTTATGTATTTCTAAGAGCTTTATTTTTAATGCTATTGTTATGATAAATAGTGACTTTTCTTTCACTATATCTTCTAAATGGTATATATACAAAAGTTACTGACCTCTGTGCCAATTTAATACCTCAGTAACCTCAGTTAACTAACTTGTTTTGTTTTATTTTTTACATTCTTCTCTTGGATTTGACACCTATAAAATTACAAAATCTATACAAATAATACACTTTAACTCCTCCTTTCTAGATTTGCTTTTTAATCTCTAATTTTATTCTTCTATCTGAATGCATTGTCTAGTACCATTGATAGAAGATTATAAAATAATAGTTACGGTTCTATTCTGATCTCAGAGTCAGGTTCCTACTTTTCTTGTTTTTCATTTAGTAGAAAATGTCCCATTATTTTTTCATTAAGAAAAATGGGTGGACAAGTGATAGATAAATATATTTTGTAGTTTTAGAAGAATTGACACATTTCTATTTCTTAAATATTTTCTTTACTTTTTTATTAGTGAATACTACAAATATACAAGAAAGTATGCAAACAAAAATACACATAGTAGTAAATAAATTAACAAATACACATATTTGTAAATAAACAAAACCTTTGCAACTATCAGCGGTGTCAATGGAAAAGTAATTGCCAGCTTTTAAAAGCACTGCTCATATACCTCTCAATCACCCCTCCTTTATTCTTAAAGTTCAATACTATCTTCTCTTCTAATGGTGTTGTTTAATATTGATTGTAAATAATTTTTAAGTTTTGTTTATTTTACTCAACATTAAGTTTGTAGGATTTATCCATGTGGTTGCATTCATTTTTATAGATCTGTAATACTTATGATATAAATTTACTACAGCTTGTATACCTCATTTACTGTTGATGGGTATTTGGGATGTTCTTAGTTTGAGTATTTTAAAAATTTCACCATAAATATTTTTATGGACATTGTCTTAGTAGACACATGCATGTTGAAGACATATTTGGGAGTAAAATTGCCAGATCATATGGAATGAATATATTCAATTGCAGTTTGTATATTCAAATATCCAAGTAGTTTCCCAAGGTGGTTGTTATGTTTACACTACCATCAGCAATTTAGGAGAATTACTACTGCTTCGTGTCCATGGCAAAACTAGGCCTTATGGAGTCAAGTATGAATTTTAAGTCTAAAAATGGCAGGAAAAATAAAAAGTATCATTCAATAATGATGAAAAGAATAAATTGTCAAGAATGTATATCAATACTGTATGTACAATAACCAATAATATAGTCTTAATTATATGAAGTAAAATATGACAGAATTAATAGAATTGATAAATTTGCCAGTATATGGTGATGTTTTAACACACCCTTCATAAACTAATAGATTGCAGAGCTTAAAAAATAAATAGAAGTATAGAAAATTTGGATAATATGATTAGTAAAGTTTGTCCACTAGGAATATATAAAAGTCTTTTAATAAAACATCGACAAACACATTCTTCTCAAGCACATTTGGAATATTGACAAGTGAATTTGAAGTATCTTATATACATGTCTCCAATCTAAACACTAAGTAGTAATAATGAAGTAAAACAATTTTAAGTGTAAATATTTTTGTATGATCAAAGTATGAAATAAAGTACATGAGAATGAAATATTAGCAGTAAATATTTCTCAATTCCCAAATTTTGATACTTTATTGCTACATCTCAGTGGTAACTAACATTAGTAGTTCCTAGCATATTCTTTCAGAAATGCATAATTTCGTATGCAGTATGAAGCAATATAAAACATAGTACATTTTTATAGTCTTTTTTATACAAGTAGATCATATTATACAAATAATTATTCAACTTTATTTTTAACTTATGATTTAGTGTATCTATTATAATTTTATTTATATTCACATACAATTTCCTTGTATACATATATTGATATTTCAAGATATGTTAGATCTGAGATAAAAAAAAGCAAGTTGCACAATGTGTTTTATATATATATATATATATATATATATATATATATATATACACACACACACACACACACACACACACACACACACACACATATGTACATATACATGCATATATGCATTAGGAATATGACATTATGTTTTTTATAGCTGCGTAGATTTTTATTACATATTTGTGCCATAATCATCTAAACCAAGCTATTTAGAAAGATGTGTATCCATTTTGTCACAAAATATTTCTCTCTAAATTCATAAAATAAATATACTAAAAAGATAATTAATCATTAAAAACTAATTCTACCTTAAGGGCTTAGATAAACCATTTACCTATGAACATATGCAACTTAATGCTTATGTGATATACTACACAGGACACGACCACAATATGTCTCATTAATTGCATGCTTAATTTTTTCTTTGAATTTCTGCCACAACTTGACAAAACACAAATGCCTTATAAGATTTTTCAAAATTAAGTCTAGCACGACTTTCCTAAATTTGTGTTAATCCTGGACCACATCCCTACTGAACCATGGTGTTTTCCCGGGTGCACCCCTCTCTTCCATGCCTCCATGACTGAATGTGCTTTCCTCGCTACTTGGACCACCTACTGGAAAACTTTCCTGTTGATATATTCCCATACCAATTTTGAGTGACCCCTGTAATGTCACCTGCATCAACTCTGATTTTTCCTCACAAAGTTTGTCACTTCCTCTTGTTTGCTCCTTCTGAGACCTCTATTATTATACTGTATCGTTTCTCTATTGTTTAACATTGTCACGTCTCATTATAATGTAAACATTGTCAATAATTACTTACCCTTCCTGCTTTACTCTGAGTCCTCTCCAAATGGGAACTCCCTTTTGTTAATCTTTGTATCTGCATTGCTTAAGACAGTGTCTCACAAAAAAATTGAAAAGATATGAAGTTGGAATGAATAATTGAACACATTTATAGTTCTGGCATAATATTTTATATTACCTAATGTTCTGTTCTTTTCTTAACCAGTATTAATTAGGTGGTCTCATTAATCAATCCTGAAAAAAAATCAGATTTCTTACAAAAGCTTCTTAAACTCCATGCTTCAATCATATTAGAAATCTAAACACTTTTGCAGTATCCACTATTATTATTCAATACAACTTTTAGTTATTTTCTTCCTTAAAATATGAATTATATTCCATAAACTAGAATAGCTTTTCTTACTTTACCATCAAAATAATTAACAGTTTTCTTCTAAAAGAACATATTATCATCCTAAGAGCACTTGCCACTCCTCAGTTTACATGCTCCCTCCTCCACTTGTCTCATGCTGTCTCAGAAATGACTCCAATGTACAAAATACCTAACATTTTTTCATTCAGTCAGATTCTTGTTTATCCACAAAACTTTCTTTATAAATTTAAACATTCATTTCCCAATGCTCATAAACAAAATTTTATGGGCAATGTGTATATTTCATTAATTAAAAAAAATAAAAACATTATTTTGATTGTTTTATAGAATGCCACTGCCACTTGACAATACTTATTAAGAGTCAAAAATACTACCTTAGGACAACAATCTATCTCAAAAAACAAATGAAATAGACTAATACAGACACATATTCAGAGGTTCAGTATAGTGTTTAGCACAATAGTAAAAATTTTAGGTAAAGCTGAAACATGAAAAATAGGTACTATTAAATATTATTATGTATATATGTGTGTTTGTATATGTCATATAACTACTAAAATTACACTTTGAAAATCATGTATCATATTTCAGACATATATGGTATGATTCAAATTTTGACATAATTGATATATTCATAAGGATAAGAGCAGAAGTAAATAAAAACAGTTTGTCCTTTAATTACTTGTAGAACTTATTTTTTTCTGCTTTTCTTTATTTTCCAAATATTCTAGAATGTGTGTATATGTGTGTGTGTGTATGTGTATGTGTGTGTATGTATATATATATATATATATATATATATATATATATGCAACTAGAAAAAATCCAACTGCAATTTAAAAATAATATGAGAAAAATATGTCATTAGTGGAAACACAATACAATCTCACTCAATCTTCTGGGCCTTATTCATACTACATAAACGTATTGTCATCAACATGCATATTATCTGGGCTGTTTTCTAGAATTATGCAGAATTTACTTGAACTGTCACTTTCATTGTGTCCTCATTGAGTGTATAATATACTGGCAAAAAAATCCATCTCCATAGTGAATTAACTATACATTAAAAATACAAATTACTGACTGTCACCGAAGAGACCAAACATTTGCCCATTTTCTTTTTCTTTACCCTTCCAAAATTGTTCACAATTATTTTGTGGCAATCCTTGTCAAATATGTTTTCTTTTAGAAGATTCTAAATGTTTAGAGTTATGAGTTGTCTTTATTTTAAAGTTACAAAAGCAGCAAAGAAAAGCCCAGTTTTGTGTCTTGATGTTATTTGAAGTCCCACAGTCTTGGTTTTAGGAATCTATTTCTGGTACTTTGAAAAATCTATTTTAAAAAATGTTAAGTACCTATCAAAAGCTTGCAAGCAATATATTTCTCTAGTAACTGAAATCGTCATCCCTAAAAATACTGTTACTGAGTTACAGTTGAGAATTAATGGAGGTTAAGGAATTATTGAGAGTTATTATTTACTAAAGGAAAAATCCCACATACACAATTATAAAAACCAGTGATACTTTTTTGAATATTTATTAGGAAGGAAGATAATTTATTTCTTGTCATTAAACATGTTCATTTATATTTATGTTCTCTTCTTGTTCTAAAATAAGTTAACTTCTGCCCATATTCTATGATCCAGTTATGAATTTCTTTGTTAGGATTTTATTGCTTGCTGTAAAATTCCATAAGGCTGCTAGACTGGGATTTAGGATCCTTGAAGCAGTAAAATGCAGAAGGCAAAGAGAGCAATTGATACTTAATTATTGAGGAGAAATCAAAATTTGATAGTCACTGAATTTCCTTACAATTAGATTGGAGACATGTTATTACTTCCGGCCAATGAACTGAGCACAATTGATGTGTCACTTCTTGGCAGGTGTCATTAAGGACCTCCTACATCTCTTCCCTGCTGCCATAACCTTGGAGGCAACATGCTTCAGGTGGCAATGTGAAAAGATAGAGGAAGAATGGTTGATTTCTATCAGATTTTAGGAGTCAATTTGACTTCAGAGCAGTCAAAATAACCCTGACTCAATACACACATGCTTTGTAATTAACAAGATCTCAGATTCTACTCATTCTAAGGAGTACATGTTAAGGTGGTGACACAGTTGTTAAATTTGTTCAAAACTCTGCCAAGATATTTGACGAGAAAAGCACGTTTTTAAGACAAACTGGAGTAATTTCTCAAAGTCTGATCCAAATATACATATCTCACCACAAATTGCTCAATCATTTTCTTTATTTTTAACAACTAAGTCATTACGAATACCAACAAACAGAGGAAATAAAATATATGAAAGCAATATAGTACACAGATTTGCTTACTAATATAAATAGAAATAAATGTGTCACTAGTCTTATATGTAACAAAAAAAAATACAAGAAAGGGGTACTGTTACAATCCATATAGAAGGAAATAATTTTGCACAGTAAATAAATACAAAAACCTATTAAAAAAGAGATGCCTATTTTCCCTTTAACAGATGAAGACCTTCAGGATCATAGGAGTCTAGAAATTGGCAAGGATCATACAATTTTAAATATATCAGTACGTCTGACATATTAAGCTCATTATACTCAGTGTAGATAAGAATCCAGTTGAATGATAGCACAGCAAGCTCCCTTGAAGTAGCAGGTAAAACCTCTGGCAAAATGATGACATAAAACTCTAAGAGAGAACAGATGTGCTGCAGAAAACATGCTGTTTTTATAGGCACTAAAGTTTCTCTTAAAATAAATAGTCTTTGAGTCATGGCTGGAGAAGCACCACATAGGGATGCCAGAGCAATTATGAGTCCTGTGGGAAAGGATAGAAGTGGGAGAGGTTCTCTGTGGAGCAAATCTTGAATACACAAATTAAACTGTAAATAGTAGATTGAATCCTGTTTGAAACCAGTGCCATAATACCACAGAGTTCTATAACATACGAAGTCTGGTTTTTTTGAGCAAGCCTGATCTAAAGAGAATAAGGAAAAATAAGAGTCACATTTTAACTCTCAGTCAATGCCATCACTCTTTCTCAATTTAACATGACTGGTTTGTTTATTCTAACTCTGGATGGCTCGTTTCATTATGGGCAGCCAAATAAGAAAGTTTTTTACTGGCATACTGGAAAAAATTACAATGACCTTTGGATTTGAATCTTAGTTCTATTTGGTATTTGGGTATCTTGAGTAAGCCCTTTAATTAGTTGAAGGCTCTTTCTTTATCTTTCCAACAGAAACATTAAGTCCTTATTTATAGGGTGCCTGTGAAAATTAAAGGTAGTCAGGTTTATAAACTATCAGCCACATAGTAGGAGCTCAATATTAGTTTTCTTTCTTATGTAAGAAGGCAGAACATATGGTCAAGAAAAGAGGCACTTGGAGTTAAGCCCTGAAGTAATTTTAAAAATTTAATATTTTGCTCCTGTAAATTTATATATTAGATGGGTTATGGAAACCCTAGTGAGAGATGTTTTGGGGATTACAGTCCTCTTAAGTTATTTTAATATTTAATTGAATGTTTTAAACTATAATTTTAACCATGCTGCTTTTCAGTACTTGAAATAGTACATTTTAAATGGACATATAACATTTTCAGGATAAATTCAATACATTGTTCTACTCATATCTTTGCTTGGATGTCTAATAGACATCTTAAATATGAAATGTCCTCTTACTCCAATATAAAACTTGTATCCCAATCTTTGTAAATGTGAACCCCATCTTACTCAGAACTAAAAGAAAAACTTACTTTGCTCTTTACCTTATACTCCAAAACCAAACAAAATGCTTATTCTTCCAATCCCCTTAGAAATACATGGTATTTTACTAATTTTCACCGAATCTGCTCCTACCAATGTGCAAATTATCACTGAATTTCATGTGGATTATTGAAATTGTCCTCCTAGCACTCTTGCTTCTACTTAGACTTCCCATACAGTCTATCCTCAAAAGAGAAATTATATTGACATTTTAAAAACATACCAGATTATATCAGACCACTGTTCAGAAGATTCTGTAGCTTTCTATCTCATTCAGAATAAAAACTGTTATCATTACAACGACTGAGGAGAACTTTAATGATTTGACTAGTCATGAACCCTAGACCTCGTTTTCTACCAAATTCTTCTATTCGTACTCACTCCAACCATTCTGGCCTCCTTAATGAATCCAAAAAGAACATGCTCTTCATCCGTAAAGCTCAGAATTCTCTCCCCCAGGTTTTCATACAGTTCATGTCTTTTCTTTCTCTACTGAAATGTTGTCTTTTCAGTGAAGGCTTCCTGACCACATTTTATGAAATAGCAACAAAAATAACCTCACTTTGATATCCGCACTCTCCTGACCCGACGTTATTTCTTTCCATAGTTCTAATCAACGTGTAAAATACTGATTATTTACTTGTTTATTTATTTATTGTCTGATTCCCCTACAATGTATAAGTTCCCATCTGTTTTATTTATTATTTATCCTCAGTGTCTAGAACAGTGTTAAGTACATATATTCTCAAAAAATATTGGTTGAGGAAAGAAGGAAAAAAGGGAAAGAGGGAAGAAAAAATATTTCATTTTCTCCTGGTGTCTGAATTTCTGAAAGAAATGTGCTTTGGTGGTCAAGATCCATTTCTGGCATAATACCTCTAGATTTCTACCCTGTATCTTGCATTGAGAGAGAGAGGGTTAGTTCTAATAATGCCTCAATATTTTTCTTCCCAAAACAGTCACAGCAACCTGGGACTTGAAGAAAAAATGTAACCTTAGTAGTTGACCAAGTTACTTTGCTGGCTCAGCAAAGCACAATCCACCCCATGAGGGGGACACCGAAGGTTCTGAGTTTGGATTACCTCATTGGGCAATAAATTGCCTGCCAAGTATATTGTGAGTTTTGTGTCCTTAGAAATGTAAGAGCCAGTAGTTGTTTTCTATCCTAGGAACTTTTATAGAGACCTGAACAAACTTGTTCTATCAACAGTAATAAATGTTTATAGCAAATTAGTGAACACACAAATATAAATGTGAAATCAGCAAAACAACACACTAGTATAAAAAGAAAAGATTAAAAGGCAACTAACATAACCTTTCCTCCCTGTCCTAAAATGATAACAATTATTTGTTGAGGTCTACTGCATGGAAGTCAATTCACAAATATTATCTTAATTCTACAACAACCCTGCAAGGTAAGTATCAGTCTTTCTCCTTAACAGCTTAAGAAACAGGCTGGATGAAGTTAAGTGTTTGATCCATGATAGTACACAAAGTACATCCCTGATGTGGAGTTTGTCCAGTGTTACTTGAATTCACAGTCTATGAGTGTTCTTGAATACTCTCCTTTTGGAAGTCTTGCCTACAGCTTCCCTTTTAAACACAACAGAGTAATTGGCCTGACTTTGCAGGAGACACTTGGAAAGCATATTAGAAAATACAGTGTTTAATTGTTCAAAATGAAAGATTGTTCCACTAGTATAAAACAAACTAATCAAGAAGAGGATTTCCCTGTGTGATAAATTAGGTTCAAAGGAATTCAACCTACTGTCAAAGTGATGTTTTAACCATCACTTTCATCACTTCTGAAATGTAAGATTATGTAAATAAGGAAGGACTTACTTCTCATTATTTTATAGAATGAGGTTCTGCAGAGTTCATGCTGAATCAGAGAATGAACTCTATGTAACACTCATTAATTTTAAGGGTTATTGCAATCATTAGTTTCTGTCAACTCACATTTGCTTTAAGTGAGTCTAAGGCACTTGAGTTTTTCAGGTTGTGTTACATCTACATTTATCTTAAAAATGTAATGCTTTATTATTCTACCTGGCAGTTATTTGACTGTCCCCATATATAACATTTGGCAGTACTCATAGGGGTAGTAAGTCTTGTCTTTCAAAACAGTTGATTATCTCCTGATCTTTTCAGTATGACACTTGTTTCCCTATGGGGACTTAAACCTTTTAAACTAAATGATCAGCTGTATCTTGGATAATACAGGCTGTATCTTGGATAAAAACAAGACCTATCAAGCACATTATGTAAATTATATTTATCCTTACTACACGCTGCCTGTCAGCATTTTACTGAGAGAAATGCATGAATGTCTAACAGATGTTGACTTGTTTGGTCACACTGCAAACTGGCAGAGCTGGTATTAAAACCCGTGTTTGCTCTAAACTTACAGGCCCTGTCCTTCACTAATTTTCTTTGTGACTTGTTTTTTTGTTTTTTGTTTTTAGCCATCAAAATAAAACAATATTCTGTTTCATTAAATATACAAGATTGTAGCGAGGCTACAGTTAAGTGAAGAAGACCTCTAAATGTACGTATTATTTTAATCAAATGACAGATGCTTTTTTCAGTCACAAGGAAACTACATTAGATTCAAAGAGGAAGAACCAAATTCATTAGGCTGCTTATAGAACTGAAGGAAATGGAGAAAAAATCTGGCTCTTCACAACACCTTTCATCTCCCTGAAAACGGAAGGATTGCATTGCAGTGTTAATAGACCATTCCGGGGGAATTCACCTTTGGCAAATGAAACTCCTAGTTAAAAGCCTTGCTTTGTGAGAACCAACTCTTATTCTATAATAATTTCCTGAAAGCAGACAGACTCCTGTTCTCCAAATTTACTAAATCCTGCCTTAACTTGCATTACCATTTTTATGGGCTTTGCACACATGGCAGAGGAAGGCTTCAGGTGATGGGATTCAGTCAGATCCATGTGGTTCTGGTTGGTAATTGTAAGTAGGCAATGTAGGCAATGAATATCCATTACTAGCATATTGCTTCCTCCTTTCCCCAGTAAAGTGAGAAAGCTAAACCAGACAGTGTCACATATTGGAAGTTACAGAAATAAATTTCTTAGCATAGTAGAAGTTTTGAGAAAAAATAACTTGACTTAAAAACATTCAAGTTTTTAACCTGGGCCAGTATGTAATTTGAGGCCAAATATGAAAAAGTTTTATGAATCATTTAGTGTATATTTTTAGTGTCAAGTCTAGGTAAAAGCATGAGAAAAGTAAAAACTGCAGAAAATAGGCAAGTAGATAGAAATTGTCTACAAGAAAGTATCATGGAAAAATAATTTTGAGTGAACTTTAAAAAGGATTATTTTTATAGCCATCTACTTCATTTAAAAGGGCACAATTTGATGAGTTCTAAAAGATACATGTACTCATAGAGCAATCAAGATACACAATTTTATATCATCCCAACGTTTTCTCATGCCCTTTGCAGTTCATCTCTCCTTCTGCTCTCAGATACAGAAAACTGTCAATCAGCTTTTTGTCACTATAGATTACTTTGCAGTTTTTGTAACTTTATATAAGTGGAATCATACAGTGTACCTTCTCTTGTGTCTGACCTCTTTCACTAAACATTGTAATTTTGAGATTTATTTTCAGGAATCTCCAAACTTTTGACTTCCTCAGGCCTCATTAGAAAAAGAATTGTCTTGGGCCATACATAAAATACACTAACACTAACAATACCTGATAAGCTAAAAAAAGGTCTGTGCATAATTTTCATAGTGCTTTAAGAAAGTTTACAAATTTGTATTGGGCTCCCTTCAGAGACATCCTGGGCTGCATGCAGCTCTCTGGCTGCATGATGGACAAGCTTGATTTACATTGTTGTATTATTAATAGTTTATTTTTTTCTTATTGTTGAGTAGAATTCAATTAGGTAGATACTAAGTATATTATTTTCCCATTTAACTAGTAAATAGTCACCAGTTGGTGAGTTAGTTCCTTTTCTTAGCTATCATGAACATAGCTGCCAGGAACATTTATATATGTCTTTGTGTGAATATATGAGGGCTGCCTGGGAAGTACCCAGTCATGTAATATGACAGAGTTATATTGATAATGGCTGGATTTTTTCTAGATGGCCCTTGTATGTATTAATCTATTGAGGGGATATGTTTCAGTGTAGAATAGCTACATTAGCGGTGAGTTTAAACTTTTAAGAAACTGTCAAATAATTGTCAAAAGTTTTTGTACAATTTTAAATTCCTTCCAGCTTTGAAAAAGAATTTCAGTTGCTCAATATTCTTATCAAAATTTGATATACTGTTTATAATTTTCACCATTCTAATAAGTATGTGATGGTATCTCACTAAAGTTTTCTTTTATTTAAAAAAACATTTTTATTGAAATATAGCATTCACATAGAAAATGCAATATTGATAAGTGAATTTTTATAATATGTACATGAATTGGATAAATTTTCATAAAATATACATATAGTAGAAACTCTAGCCAGGTTAAAAAAATACAAGACAGTTAGCTTACATATAATATAATTTGTTGAATTGACATAAAGCAGCAGTGCCCAACCTTTTGACTTCCATCAGCTCCATTGAAAGAAGAATTGTCTTGGGCCACACATAACATACACTAATGATAGTTGATGAAGTAAAAATTTAAAAAAAGGTTGCAAAAAAACTCATTATGTTTTAAGAATTTGTATTGGGCCATATTTGAAGCTATCTTGGGCCACAGGTTGGACATGCCTGATATAAAGTATAATAAAACAGAGTTAGCGTTTGAAGATAATAAAGGTTATTTTAATTCACATTTAATTCAAGAAAAGTCTCCAGAAATGACGTTGAAACAGGGGATACCTGCATGGAGGGATGGCGCAAGCCATTCTTCAATCTGAAATAAGAAAGTACCAAGCATGGAGAATGGCACATGTTAAGTTCTGGTGGCTGGAGTGTGCTTGGTGTGTTCTGTGAGCCCCAAAGATGCTACTCGTCTGTGGTGAATCTTTCCCCTGCTTGTATCCAATTTCAGGGCAGGAGTGAACCATTCAGTCACCATTTTCTGAGCTTTTCATTCCTTTATCTAGGTCATGTGGTAAAGCTTTTCTTCTGCCTGAAGAGGAGTTCTTTTAACATGTTTTGTTGTATGAACCTGATAGTGATGAATTCTTTCTGGTTTTGTATGTCTGGACATGTGTTTAGTTTACCTTAATTTTTGAAAGATATTTTTGCTGGATTCTGGTTTATAGGTTAACAGGTTTTTTTTGTTGGTACTTTTAAGACTTTGCTCAGTATTTTTGCACTTGCATTGTTTTCCATGAGAAATGTAATGCAATATTTGATCTTCTGTACCTTTTTATCTGGATGCTTTGGAAACTTTCTTTTTCAGTGATTTTGAATAACATAATTATGATATGCTTTAGTGTTATTTCTTTTGGAGTGTGTGTTTCTTGTGCTGGACATTTATAGAGCTTTTAGGTATATGAGCTTACAGTTATCAAATTTAAAAATAATTTCTTCAAATAATTTTTGTTCCCCTTAGGACATTAATTACATATCTATTAGGTCACCTGTATCACTATTCACTGATGCTCTACGTACTATTATTTTTTTTTATTTTACTTTGGTGTTGTGTTTCATTCTGGATAGTTTCTACTGTAATGTCTTTTAGTTTAATAATCTTTTCTTTTTCTAGATCTAATCTATTATTAAACCCATCCAGTGTATTCTTCATCTCACATTCTTTAGTTTACATCCATAGAAGTTAGATTTTAAATATATTTTCTATGCTTTTTAAATTTGGTGTGTGTTTAGAATCATGTCTTTATGCTCTTGTATACTAATTCTATCTTCTGTTTCAGTTGTGACTTAGTTTCAATTATTTGATTTTTCTGTTCATTATGAGCCATATTTTCCTGTTTTTTTTATATGTTTGACAACTTTTCAATAAATGCCACTTGTGAATTTCACTTTATAGGTATGGGTGTTTGTGCATTCCTATAAATATTTTGAACTTTGTTCTGATATTCAGTTAACTTACTTAGAAACAGTTCAATCCTTTCAAATTTTGCTTTAAAGACTTGTTAGAGAGGACAGGAGCAGTGTTTATCTAAGATTAATTATTTTTTACTACTGAGGCAAGTCTCTTCTGTGTATTCTACTTAGCACCCCATAAGTCAGGAGGATTTCCAGTTTACATGGTGGAAACAAGCACTGTTTCTCAGTCCTGTTTTAAGCACTAGGCCCTCTTATTTTTATTGTTGGTTCTTTCCCCAAATTTAGGTAGGTTCCTCACACAAATAGGGTACTCAGTACTTAGCTGAATGCCTGTGGTCAATTGAAGGCTAATCCAGAATGAGATATTGTGGGAAATAAGGTCACCTAACTCTTTTGTTTTTTAAATATCCTTCTTAACTCACAATATGTATTATATAAAATAAATCCATGTATTATATAAAATAAAATTCATAAGTAATTATATGGGGTGAAATTTATTTTCTAATATATTGTAAAATCATTTAATATTTATTAATTTTTAATGTGCCATTTTCCTTTTGGAATTTGAAGCCAATGCATATTTTTTCAAACTACTTCAAATATTTTTAAGCCTTTGGAAACATTTAGGTTTTACTTACATAATTAATAGATAAAAAGAGATTTATTGGGTAATACAAGAGTTCAAATCATTAACTTTGTCTTTAAGTAGGAAAAGACACATTGAGAAAAATACACATAACATGTAATAATATGCAGCTAAGTAACTGGTAGAGAACATAATACAAGCACAAGCAGAAGATTTTAGAACGGCAAGGTCATTGCAAGCTGAAGTAGTTTCAAAAGAAAAAAATAATAATGAGTGGAGTCTTAACAGAAAAGTATGAACGAAAAATTGAAAAAGATTGTTAGAAGGAGGCTGTGTTTGTATGAGCCATAGTGAGTGATATTAGGGATGGAGATGAGGTAGCTTGGGCATAGTAATAGATCATTGACCATATGCAAATGTGTGAAATGAGTGGCCTGTTTATGCTACTTTAATATATTACAAAATAGAAAACTACTGGTATAAATAAATAATGCTCTTGGTAGTATGGTATAAAATAATTTAAAAGCCTAAGAGGATGTGATAGAACAAGGCAACTAGAAGCAAAGATGAATAGAAATTTGTAGTCTCTGAGAGTCATTTGGTCCAACTTCACATTCAATGCAAAGTTTCCCACTGCAGCAGCCCAGAAAGTGGGTCATCGTTAATTCTTCATTCAATGGTAGGGAGTTTGCCACCTCACAAGGTAGACTATTCACTGTATCGCAATGTCCTGTTATGTACAATGCCCTTTTACATAGTGACCTATTTATGCAGCCACGACTTACTGGTTCTATATTCAAGCACTTAAATTCAATGGAATGGTTTTGTTCCCTGATAGTGTCTCTGATTTTTTTTTTTAAAACAGTTATCAGAACTTTAAATGTCTTTTGTTGGTCAGACAACTGGACAGATAACTGGTTTCCATCCACTGGTTGTTTTTTTCAGTCTGCATTTTATCTGTGTCTCTTTTAACATTTAACACAGACCCACACACATAACTCAAGGTATAGTCAGATCACTGCAGAGCACAGAGTAATTGCCTCCATTAATCTGGTCAGTAAATGCCTATTAATGTAACAGGAGCCAGCAATAACTTCTTTGATGATCACGTTCTTCAATTTATCTTTATTTTAAGATAGCATAATGTAGCGGTAAGGCCATAAACTTAGGAATTATGAAAACCTATTTTCTTGCTCTGCCATGCATTAGCTATGGAACAAGTATTTAAGCTGTTTCATTTTATTCCCAGTAAAATAGGGGTAATACCCAGTACCTTACTTTAGATAATGGGTGCACTATGACCAACATATTGTGGCTACTGAATAAATGTTAGCGAACTTCTCTTCTGTTTTAATATACTTACAGACAGAAGCAGTGATAGCTCAAGCAGATATTGATAAATAGGTGGAATGAAACAAAGCCAAGCACAGAGCATTGGAATAGGGCACTAGATGGTTTCCACCTGCCTGACACTGATTCATAAATCACCTTCTTGGGTTTGGGCTAGCAAGCAGGCTCATGTCCATCCAGTGCACTATCAGCAGGCCCATATTGCTCTGGCTTGTCCATGACTACAGCTGAAAAATGTGTCATATGGTTTTCTTAAATCCAGATGCATTATGTCTAAGGCATTTTTCTCATCTAGCAATCTGGTACCTGTATCAAAAATAATTAGTTTTATTGAAACAGCATGATCTCATTAAGTGAGATCATGCTAAACCCCTATGATATATGCTTCCTTTTGCAAGTGTTCACAAACCACCTGTTTTATAATCTGGACTAGATATTTTGGGGAGTTTGCATTAGGTGTAACAATTTTGGCCATCCTATGTTTTTACCTTTTTAGAAACTGAGGAATTTATTCATCTGCAGATTTTTGGTTTCTAGTTCCTTCTCCTTTTGTTTTTGTTTTTGTTTTTGTTTTTGTTCTTTTTTCTAGAGACTTCAAACATTCTTCACAATTTCTGCAGTTATAGGAACTTCCATATTAAAGATTATTCTCCTTACAAAGAAAAGCAGGAGCAAAATAGAAGCTCTGTCCCTTTGCTTGCTATCTTTCAGCTATTAACATTATAGCTCAAACTCTGGATCTATTCCTCTCTTGTTCATTTTATTCTAAATACAGCTTTCTCAGCCTTTTTGTTGTTTTTTATTATGTTTTGTCATGGTACATTCTGGGGATTAACCCTCTTTGCCTAGTTTTACAGTTCTACAAAATTATTTGCATTTTTTTCTTTCTCTTTGATATTTCTTCCTTTTGAAGTCAAAGCTTACTGGAAAGTTTTTCTCTGTGGCCCACATGATTTCTTAGCTGTAACTCCACTTTTCCATTCTGTGCTCACATGATTACACCATCTTTTTATCTTTTCTTTTCTTTTTTTTTTTTTTCTCCTTCAGAGTGAAAAATGTAGAAAAAGACACATTTCCTTTGAGACTTAGTCCCTTAAAAACCCTCTGCCCAGAGGTTTACACTTTCTCCTTCTCCAAGAATCTTGACATTTATACTTCTAAACTCACAATATTGCCCCTGAATATTAATAATGCTCAAATGGCATGGCCTTTTTTTTTTACCAAACCAAGTTTCCCTGACTTCAACTTTATCTGTGGGTTCTTGATCAAAATATCTATATATAAATTAATTGCTTTGACAATATACTGTAAGATGATTATAATAATAATTATCATTATTATTGAGGGAATATTTCCTTTATGCCACACATATGTTAAACATTTAATTGTGTATTTCAGCATACGTTTTCCCCTCTGTCTAAAAAATTCTTTATGACGTGTCCTCTAGTTTGTTATGTTTCTTTCAGTCAACTGAGGCTTAACAAGTTTGAAGTTCACACACGCATGTCCACACACATGTTCTTGTTAAAGTCAATTATTTTTCAGACCCTTTACTTTTAATAGAATTGGATTATAAATAATTGAAGCTACCACATAATTACTTTTCTTTGCCTTTTGTTCAGTTTGTAAGTTTAGAAAATATTGTCCGTGTTCTTTTTCCATCTCCCTGTGTATGTGTGTGTAGGTGTGTTTTAACACACCAGTTTCTATTTTGTAACTGTTTTCCAAACCTGCTTCTACATAGCTCTTGCCTGATTTATGTCCCACCGAATTTTATAATACCTAATATCACAGGAAGAAATATCTTTATTGACCTCCATTTTTTAAAAATTGTTCTCATATTTTCCATATCTCCCTCTAGATTGCTCTACATGGATATCTATATTAAATTTTTTAATTATTCTGATAAATTAAATTTATATTATGTAGTGACCACTTTATCTCTAGTATCATTTTTAATGTGTTTTATCTGACATTAATATAGCTAAACCAACTTTATTTTGGTACATATTTTCCTATTTATATTTTATCCATTTATGTATGTCTCAAACACCATATGCAGGAGAATTTTGCTTCACCTCAGTCTGACAATTGCTTTTTAATTTTAGTCCATTACATTTACTGTGATTGCATATACTTTTACATTAGTTTTACCCCTCATGCTTTTTTATTTACTGAGCCATAATGTATAAACAATATAGTTTACCCATTTGGTGTATACAGTTCAATGAGTTTTAACCCATTTCTAAACCCATAAAAATATCACCTTGATTAAGCTATAAAATATTGAAAGTTCTTTCTTTTTCTAATCAATTCTCACTCACCATTTCCCGATTTAACCATTCTTCTGATTTCTACTGCCGTATATTACTTTTACCTATTTGGAATTTTACAATATTTATATCTTGTATTTGGCCTCTTTGTTTGAATTAATACTTTTTGAGATTCAACCATGTTGCATGCTTTTCTTTTTTATTACTAGCCAGTATTCCATTATATAAACATAACATTATTTATTTATCTGTGTAATTCTAGATGAGCATATCAGTTGTTTATACCTCAACACTGTTTATAATAAGGCTGCTGGGAACATAATTTATAGGAGTTTTTTTGGGCTTATTTAGTATTGCCATTGAGTAAATTGCTGATTCACAGGGCTGTTGTATATTTAACTGTACAAGAAAGCATCAAATTATTTTTAAAAGCTGTTTTACTATTTTACATTTCCACAAGCAATGTATGAGTGTTCTAGTTGCTCCACATTCTGTCAAACATTTAATATTCAGTCTTTTCAATTGCAGCAATTCTAGTGTACATGAAGTAGAATTTCATTTTGGTTTTAATTTGCATCTCTCCCTGATTGCTAATGATTTTGAGCAATTTACCTCATATATGTTAGCCAATCACATCTCCTTTCGCAAATTATTTGAGTAATTGTTTTGGCTATTTTAAAAAATAGTTTTTTAAATGATTAATTTATAGGAAATTCTTATATATGCTAGACACATATACTTTGAAAAATACATATATTAGAAACAGTTTTCCCTGTCTCTGACTTGTCTTTTTATTTTCTTAGCAATAAAGTTTTAAAAATAAACTTTTTAAAATTTTAGAATAGCTTTCGATTGATGGAAAAATTAAAAAGATAATAGAGAAAAATCCCATGTACCCCCCCTTCAGTTTTCTTATTGTTATACCCAACTTAAAGCCTAACTGCTTAGTGATTTAGTATTATCTTGTTTACTGCAGTTGAATACTCTTAGCAGTAGCAAATACAGTGTGGCCAAAACTGTTGTCAATGGAATAGACCAATTTCAAGGTCATCTCTGAATTTCACATGAAGCAGTAGTGCCCAGTGATTAATGAGAGAGACAGTCACCCATAACAAAATTGCTTAAAAATATCAGAATGATTTTTAATATACATTTGTCATTGCCATCAAATGTCTCTAGTTTGAAAACACAAAACAAGCGAATAGCCTACGTTACTCCCCATAATCCTTGGCTGATTCACCAGAGTGATTCTAAATATTTAGAAGATACTTACAAAGATCAACAAAAGGGAGTTCTCTGATGGTGTAGCGGCTTAAGGCTTCGGCGCTGGCGCTGTCAGCACTGCGGCCTGGGTTCGATTCCCAGCCAGGGAGCTACCCACATACCAAAAAGCAAAAAATAAATAAATAAATAAATAAATAAAGATCAACAAAAATACCCAATTAAATTGTTGCTCTGGAAAGTATTTATATTTTTAATTTTAAAAGGTAGTTACAAAGGTGAATACCACCTTCACCTAATTGAGGATCATCATTTAAATCTACATTTTAGAAAAGAGAAATCAAAAATTCAAAACATTTATTCATCAAATTCATACAACTGGTCAGTGTCTGAGATTAGTATTTAATTTGCAAAAGCCATGGTTTTTTAATAGCTATATTTATCTGATTTTTTAAGATAATTTTAGATCTACAGAAGAGTTGCAAAAATGTTATAGAGATGTCCAATACACCCTTCATAAAGAATCCCCTAATTAAAATTTTACATAATCATAGCATAATTATCAAAACTATGAATTTAACATTAAAACAATGTTATCATGTAAATGACAGAATGTATTGTAGTTAACCAGTTTTTACTAATGTCTTATTTCTGCTCCAAGATCTACTCCCAAATTTCACAATGCATTTAGTACTGATGTATCTCCTATGTCAGTTCTCTCAGGCTGCCATAACACAGTACCATAGACTGGGTCACTTGAAAAACAGACATTTATTTCTTGCAGTTATAGGCTGGGAAGTCCAAAATCAAGGTGCCAGTTAGGTAGGTTTCTGCTATAAGCTCTCTGCTTGGGTTACAGATACTAGGCTTCTCCCTGCTTCCCTCACATCACACCCAGAGAGTAAACCCCAGACATCTCTTTTTATAGGACACTAACATTGTTGAATTAGGGCCCCTACCCTTATGACTTCATTAACCTTAAATACTCCTAAAGTCCTTATCTCCAAATATAGTCCATTGTGGGGAAAGGTTGCAACATGCAAATTGGGAGGTGAAGGCAAAATTCAGTCCATACCATCTGTTTAGTTTTCTCTAATCTGATAATTCATAATTTTTCCTTGTGTTTCATGACTTCACACTTTTGAAGAATGATCAGTTCTTCTGTAGAGTGTATATCAATTTGAATTTGTCTAATGTTTTCTTATGAACAAATTTAAGTTTTGTTCTAAGAAGAATATCGCCTCAGTGAATATGACAACTTTTTAGTTTATCAAACTTACAGGTACATGATGTAGGTATGCCGTTATTGGTGATGTTAACCTAGATCACTTAGAGCGGTGTCTGGCTGTTTTCTCCACTGTAAATTTATAATTTTCCCTTTTGTAATTATTAAATATGTGTGTTGGACCTACTTTGAGACTATGTAAATATCCTGTTTCTCTTTAAATTTTTATTTCACTAATTTTATCATTCATCCATTCAGTAGATAATGGAGCAATTTTTTACTGTGGTGTTCTAATGATAATGTGCTATTTTTCTATTTCTTATACATTTATTAGTTGGAATTCTTCTTTTAGAAAGAATTATCCCTTCTTTCACATTTACTTTTATCAGTATGAACTAAATAATATTTGTTTTATTTATTGTGGAGAGTAAAATCAAATACTATTGTTACTTATTTTGTTTCTCAAATTATTGCAGCTTTGGCCATTGGGAACTCTTTCTGGTTGGCTACTGTGACCTTTTGACCTACCCTTCTGTTTTTTAAACACTTCCTTGCTGCCAACACAAAATGCTCTGACTCAACTTGTATTTTCTCTAAACAAGACTTGGAATCAGCCACTTTGATGAAGAACCCTGTTACTTTGATCGGAAAAGGATATTTAGAAACTAGATGATAGATGTGTTCATCACTTAGTCCTTTAGCAGACAGTGCTTCCAGGCCCTCTCAACGGACAGAGCTAGGAAAATATTCATATGTACATCTATTAACCCATGCATACATCTACTTCTATCATTCGTCTATCATCTATTAACTATCTATCTACCTAATCATCTGTCTGCTATTTATCTATCATCACCTATCATCTATCTATCATCTATCTATCTGTTATCTAGCTATCTAGCTATCTGTCTAAAACCTGAAGTCATACTGATAACACTGACTTAAATATATATTTGGAATTTATGTCCATATTTATATCTATATTGGGCACCGCAGTATTTATTCCAGTCTTCTCCTTTGCTTTATTTGTAGATTCTTTCTTCAACACCAAGAATTTAGTTCTTGTATTTAACATTTTCTTCCACCCTAGCAAGTATATAGTTGTAGAATTGGTAACTCTTATTCCTGTGACACATTTACCCAATGGAATATAATGTTTATCTGTGCCCTTTGGTTGTAACCATACAACATTCCCTAAAAACATTGTTTTCTGAACTTATTTAGATTAGCTCCTTTCTCCCCACTGCCTTCAGTGTGGTTATATGATTGATTTGTGATACCATGAGGTTCATTTGTCCCTGTCTGCATTCCATCTCGAGTTTCCTCCACATTTTACTGGTAAAAATTCACTTTGTGGTGCTGAGTGTGATGGGTTCTGATAGATGCCTAGAGTGATGTAACAACCACTATTGTTATATACAGCATGGTTTTATCGCCACTAAAATTCCTTCATGTGCTTTTCTGTATTCAATTCCTACTCCCACCTCTATCCAATTCCTGGAATTTTTTGTCTTTTCCTACAGTTCTACATTTTACAGAAAGTTACAAAAATATAATCATACCATTTTGAAAAATTTTTGGCCATTATTCCTTCCATTATTTCTTCTTTTCTCTTCATTTACTCTTCTCCTCCTTAGATTCCAATTATGCATATATTAGACATTTTATATTGTCTATCAAGTCCTGGTTACTGTGTTCTTCCCACTCTCCTCTTTTTTTCTCAATGTTTTAGTTTAGGTAATTTCTATTGGCCTGTTCTGAAGTAAACTCTCCCCCAACCCATCTTCCCACCAAATTGTATTGAATTTACTGATGAACCCATCACTGAAATTTTCATTTCTAACACTGTTTTTAAATTTTTAACATTCCCATTTGATTCTTTCCTGTGGTTTCCATCTTTCTCTAAAATCACCTATCTAATCTTACAGAATTTCACCTTCTCCATTAGAGCCTGTAATGCATTATTTATAGTTAAACTCAATATTAGAAACTTCCAATATTCATGGCATATCTAAATCTTGTTTTGATGATTATTTTTCTTGTTTGGTTTACTTGTGAGACTACTACATACATACGCATATATACAGACATATACATACACACACAATTAAGTTCATGAACTTATCCTAGGAAAAGCGCCTCATTGCTGAATATCACTATGGTCACCTTTAAGTACCCACTTGGGAAGCTATGAACTGAAGCCAGTGCCTAGTCCACCCTTCAAAGAAATTTTGTAACTCTTTTTTCTGGAATGGGCATCAGACTTGTCATATGACCCTTGATGTCTTGAATGTCATCAAAATATTTTACTTTAAATATTTCCTTTATCTTTGGGTAAAGAAAAAAGTAATTAGGGCCATGTCAGGTGAGTAGGGAGGGTGCTCCAATACAGTTATTTGTGTGCTGGCTAAAAACTCCCTCACAGACAGTGCTGTGTGAGCCGGTACTTTGTCATGATGCAAAAGCCAGGAGTTGTTGGTGAAAGTTGTCTTCATCTAACTTTTTATTCACACAGCAATTTTACCACTTCCAAACAGTAAACTTGGTTGACTGTTTATCCAGTTAATACAGATTCATAATGAACAATTTCTCTGATATCAAAAAAGGATAGCATCATTGTTTTGAAGTTTGATTTGGACTGATGGAACTTTTTGGTCATGAAGAACTGTCTGGGGTTTCCCTGGTAGTGTAGTGGCTAGGCTTCGGCACTGTCATCACCATGGCCTGGGTTCAACTTCCAGCCAGGGAACCACCAAAAAAAAAAAAAAATTGGCTGACTTCCATTGGGCACTTTGATACTTTGTTTCAGGGTATTATGAGTTCACCCATGTTTCATCACTAGTGATAACAGCCCAAAATATCATCTTGCCTCTCCAAAAGGCCCTGGAAATCTTCAACTCTGCTTTTGTTCATCAGAGTAGTCCTTGGGGACCATTTTTGCACAAGCCTTTCTCATACCTAGATTTCAGCTAAGATTTTTCTATTTCTCTATGTTTACTCAGTCTGCTATGCTTCTCATAGTCAGCCAACAACTTTGGTGCACAATTTGATGAAATTTTGCAATGTTTTCATTAGTTTTGCTTGTTAGTGGCTGCCCTGACCTCTCTTCATCAGTGATGCTTTTTCTCCCCTTTGAAACACATTTAATCCATTTGTATACTGCCATTTTCTTCATGGCACTATCCCTATAAACTTGAATTAACATGCCCCTAATTTCACTTCCACTGTTGCCAAGTTTAACAAGAAATTGAATGTTTGTTCATTGCTCTAATTCAAGCTCCAACATTGTTGTGATGACACACAAAAACATGTTACACCAATATTGAATGCCACTCAGCAATACACTGCCACATGTCAACATGAACACGGCTGTGAGACACGGGATAAATCAGGGATACAAAACCTTACCAAGTTGTTTGTACAGTGCAGCCAACCTAAGTGCATGGTCTCAATGTTGTAAACTTAATTTTCTGACCCTAACTGCACACACACACACACACACACACACTTAACCTATACACACATATACATACATGCACATACATAATGAGCACACATACAAACACGTATATGTACATGCATACACACACATACATACATTAGTCTCTCAGTTAACCAGGACCCATGGAGATTGGTAGATGCCACATAAATGTAAACAGACTCTCAGTTAATTGTCATAATATAATATAATGTAATATTATATGTTCAGATTTTTTGCTGGTTGCTTGAGAGTCCTGGTTGCTTCAGCTTTGATTAAAAGAGAGTATATTGTATATTAGTATATATAATTATGAAAGCCAAACATCTTATGCAGGACAGTAGAAACTGAGGCAAACAGTTTTACTCCTGGATGTGGCCATGTTCTTCATGCTTCTAGGCCTTAAATGTAATCTGTTGAATTAGGAGGTATACTGTGTTTGAGATTTAGTGTTGCTATGTTTACCCTCATTCCATCACTAGCTTCAAATTATTTTAATGATACGTAGTATATAGACTGATGGCTAATTTGCTGACATGTTTTGTTTTGTTTTTTTCCTTAACATCTCTTACACCCTCAGGGTTAATGCTGTACTCAGAGGTCTCTTTCCATGCTCTTTTCCTTCTTCTTTCCTTTCTCATCAGTATTCCATAGTTATTTGTTAGTTAACACTTGCTAGGCTGAAGGTTTGTGGCCACTAGGCAGGCGATGCATCCATTGGTTTCAGGAGTGTGGCCTGCTCAGTTCTCCCGTCCCTCTCTAAGAGATTCCTCTGGGCCCACGCGTATTTTTCCTTCTTGTAAGGAATACGTTACTCCCTCCCCGGTTTCCTCTTCCTGGTTGCAATGGGTTTTTACCACTGTCCTTAGAATGATTGTATTTGCTGTTCGTTTCCCCAATAGATGAAAACTTCTGCTCCATAACAGAGATGGAGAAGGGTCTGGGTGCTATTTATGCCTCTCTTGCAAAGGCTGCTCTTTTTCTCTGCCAAGACTGTAGCAGAGTAGACATTTTCCTCCAACTTTCTTAAATGCTTTCTGTGAGCACTCAGTGGGGTTTATGGAGGAAAATCCTGAAAGAGGCTCGAATTTACCAACGTTTGTGGCGCCGAGAGCTCACACTCTCTTTCCAGCACGCAATGAGACTCTAACAAACTCTCCAACCTCTGTAAGTGAAATCTTTCTGCCCCATATAAGTCAGTGTGCATGTAATGCATCTGTATTTTGTTTTTGCTTTTCCTTAGATTTTGGACCAAGTAACAGCTAATAATATAAGCTCAGGTTCAAAAAAATGCATAAACCTAAAATTTCATGGTTTTACATTTGTTTAGCTTTCTGTTTTCATCTCTTTGTATGTATGGAAGTGATGCTATGTACAGTTCTCTAGATCCCTTAGAAGCAACCAGAAATCCTCTCAGAACTTAGGTGCTTTTCATTCTAACAAGCTGCTTTTAAGTTTCTTAAAATAATTTTCTCTGAAGGACTTAATGAGTCATTCTTAAGAACTGAGTTTGGGGAATTATTATTACTTGTCTATCTAAAAGTTATTTTTTCTAAATTGGATGTAAGTAAATATTAAGGACAGATAAATGGTAGATTGATATTTAAAGAATACATATTTACTTGAACTTATGTCTAGAATTGGAAAAAGGGGCAGAAATAATGCTCACCTTTATCAACTAATCATTAATTTTTGTATCAAATGATGCAATTAATAAACATTTCAGTGAAAGCAAGGTGCTTGGCCCCTTTTCCTGATTTTGCTGATATTAACACTTTTTAATGTGTTCATATTTCTTTAGTTTTTTTATCTTCTGCTTTCTCATCTATCCAAAGCTTTGTGATTGATTTTAGAAAGAATGTCTGTTGTGTTTGTAGGCCTGGCTTTAGTAAAGTAGCGGGAATTCAGACGTGACTAACAGGCAAGGTGACTGAACTGTTAGAGCATCCATTATAAATCATCCAATGTAAATCAATCCATTTGCATTGATTAAATGTAAAAGTAAATAAATATATAAGGTTTCCTTTAAAGGGAATTTTAGTTTAATTATTAAAACTATGTGATGATTAATGCTTAGGACTATTGTTTTAGTCACAGATAGGATAGTATTTGAGTTGATATTTGGAACATTTCAGAGGATCCAACTGCGTGACTATATCTTGTGTGTGTGTGTGTTGTGTGTGTGTGTAATTATATAAATATATAATACAAACATATTATTATTATATATAAAGAGTGATAAGTTATAAATCATGACAAAAATTATTTGAAATAGGGGCATGCTGACTCAATTCCCACTCTAAGTCATTTAAAATTATTCAGGATAATCTTTCATCCTAATCCTGAAATATATTGCAAGGTAGTGTGATCTACAGGCTACATTTTTATTGTCACATAATTTTAATATGACCTTCATAAAATAAGGCAAATAAACTCAGCTTTTTTGTGCAATTAGAAAACACCTAAGATGTTTCTTTCAATCAAAGCATTTACTCACTCTTTATCGCAAGAGGGAAACGAGATGAAACTTCATGGTTCATTGCTAATGGGTTGTTCCACTGTTGTGCTTAATACCATGAGTTTCTTCTACAACTAATTTAAGGTTTCTGAGTTTAAATAGATTAAACGATTAGTGGGAGCTCAATGATGTGTTTGTGTGTGCAACCAATTATGTCTTTTTTTAACTTAGTTTTATCACAGTTTGAGTTTGTATTAGAAAACTTTTGACTTGGCTTTAGAAAGTCAAACTTCAATGACATTGCTCATGGCACAACAAAATTATTTTGTGAGATAACACATTTCCTTCGGTGTCTTTGATTTCCTGATTCATCTGTCAACAGCAGCGTAGACTAGTTAAAACAAACATATAAATAGACATTATTTGTCAATATTAGAGTTTTAAACTCCAGTTGAATATATGAGGGATGTCTGCAAAAAAATCCAGCCGTAAATGCCTCTGTTTTTCATATTTACGTGTCTGTGTACTTTCTGGACGGTCCTCATATCTTCCCAAAGTACTAAGTGTCTTTGGTAAAATTATTTGGCATTTCCTAGTTAATTTCCACATTATTTTATTTATTAAAAATACAAAAGTACATTATCCCACTAGTTTTTACCTCTATGAACTGTTACAAGTTAAAGATTCTAGACACTAAGCTTTTGGCTAGTCAAAGTTACAGGAATTTGTTTGCTATATGGATAATTATATGTCTTGGAAGATAGTTAATGTTCTCAGAGTGAGAGGACTTTACAAAGTTTTTTTTTTATTGTTAAATTTATTGGGGGTGACATTGGTCAGTAAAAATTACATAGATTCCGGGCATACAACTCTACAGTACATCGTCTATGTTGCAGTATGTGTTCACCACCCAGAGTCAGTTCTCTTTCTATCACCATATATTTGGCTCCCCTTCCCTCCTATCACAGTCACTTCCCCTTACTCTCAGATAACTCCTCAACTATTGATTGTATCCATAAATTTTCATTTCTTCTTTGCTTTTAGTTTTATATTACACATCTGAGTGAAGTCAAATGGTTCTTGGTTTGTTCTGTCTGGCTTATTTCACTTGATGATCTCAAGGTCCATTCATTTTGTCACAAATGGCAGTATTTCATCTTTTCTTATAGTAATATTCTGTAGAGTATATTTATCACAGCTTCTTTATCCAGTCATCTATTGAAGGAAACTTTGGTTGTTTCAAAACACTGAATAAAATGGGCATAGCAGGAAAGTACCTAAACATCAATAAAGGCCATATATGATGTGACCTCAGCTAATATACTGAATGGGGAAAAGCTGAAGCCTATTCTTCTAAAATCAGGAACAAGACAAAGATCCCTCTGTCACCACTGCTATTTAATATAATCCTGGAAGTTCTAGCCAGAGCAATCAGACAAGAAAAAGGAATAAAAATGATCCACGTTGGGAGAGAAGTCAACTTGTCACTTTTTGCAGATGACATGATTCTTTACACAGAAAATTCCAAAGACTCCACCAGAAAACTACTAGAAACAATAAACAAAGTTGCAGGATACAAAATCAATGTACAAAAATCAATTTCATTTTTGTATACCAACAATGAAACTTCAGAAAAATAAATGAGAAAATCAATACCTGTTGTAATGGCAACAACAACAAAAATATACCTAGGAATTAACAAAGAATGTAAAGGACTTATACGTTGAAAAGTTCAAGACGCTAATAAAAAAAATTAAAGAGGACACAAAGAAATGGAAAAATATTCTGTGTTCATGGATTGGAAGACTTAAGAAAGATATTTATAAATTTTCAAATGAAATAAAGTCCCATTGTTTTTTCCTCCCACTAAAATAATTTGAATGACATAAATTTGCATGGGTAGTAAAAGATATTAATAGGTAACTTGCTCCAATAAGCTTTTCTTGGGAAATTTGATATTCCATTGAGGATTACTCAATCCTTGGCAACTCAGACCATAAATGTTCATTTTAAATCTTAATCTACAGTCAATTAGCTCTAAGTGAAAATAACAGAAAAGTCATTATGCAGACATATTCATTAACAGTCATATTTCTTAAAGACCAATGAAACAGTAGGGTCCAAATTATCTGATTGTACAGTTCAGCTTATAATTAATGTCAGGACTCTTATTTTTATTCTTAATTTTTAACTTAATATCTCAAGGTTTGAGACTGTTCTAGTACAATTCTGTATGTAGTCCAATATTTATAAAGCCACTATTATATGTAAACCCCTGTGTTTATCAAACTTGTCCTTGCCATATTCTATTCATAGAGAGCCATTCTTAGATATAGATATGTCATCTGTCTAAATAAATTTAAAAAGTACTCTGGTGCATAACAGCTTTCAAGCAGTACCTTCTTTTGTAAATTTGTCAGTTGCTTGTATCTCTGAAATTTTAGACATATTTCTCATTTAAAGTATCTCAAGGAGTCTTTTAACTCAGAAATTTAGGAAAACAATAAAAAGGATTATTTGAGAAGACAAAATAATTGCAACAAAAATGATACAAATTTATTTAACTAGTAACCTGTTACATAATTATATTAATTTATGGCAAAATAGGTTTGATTTATTTAATCAATGCTTCTGGCTTTCAAATATAAACTGTCCTTCAGCCATGAGGAAGTATGATCAAGTATTTGCTTGACCTGGATCATGAACTGCTACTTTCCTAATATTTATCTTTTCTTTTGAGTTTATTGTTATACTACAAGATTCTCAACATCTTTTGAAGCGTCTTCATTCTCTACCACCCGGCAATGACTATATTTTACCATTTTTTTTCTCTCTCTCTCAGTATTCTCCTTGAAAGATTCATTGACTCCCATGTTTTAACTGCCACATACATGTTAATGACAGCCTTATATAATTTAATCACTTTCAAAACTTTATCTCCAAGTCAGATATCTCTCTTGAGCCCCAAATCCTTAGTACCTCTGCATATCCTTAAATTAATGTTTCACAGACAACTCAAGACTCATACTCATAATCATTCCAGAATCTCTTTTTCCTCTATTTCCTATCTTGATGGATTCTATGTCTTTCCAATAGCCATCTTCACTATTACACTTCACAATCACTCATTGTCTTAGACCTAAAAATAGATTTCTTTAGGTCCTTTTGTATTTCAACTCTTATTCTTCTTTTTTAGTGCTGTAAAGTTTTTTATTTTCTGTTACATAAACATCTTTCTCAGGTGGAGGGCAGTGAACGTTCTCTTGATGATCTCAAGTTTTTGATCAGATTTTTAAATCATATCTTTTCATTCCATATTGCAGCTGTTATTCCTTTTAGAGACACTAATTTGCTGTTATTTGAACCATTATAATAATCACCTAGTCTTTTTACTCTTAAAGTCACAGATTCCAAATGATACTAAGTTGACCATTATAAAATGTAAAACTTCTCATGTGATTCATCTTCTTTAAATACTTGCTTCTTCAAATAAATGGCTTCCCATTTCCTTTTGACTATGCTCCAAATTATTTCTGCAATGCCTTGTCTTATTATTTTTAATAAGGCAGGAATTTAGTTTGTTTAAGCACTACCCTAGACTCTGGGAAAATAGTTGTAAACAAAGCAGGAGTTTGATCCCAGTTTATGTCTCTAGGCTACTAGTTCTTGCAGCCTACTCTCCAGTCATGATGAAATCTCTGCTATCCCTGAAAACCAACATAATCTGCCAAATGTCTGTGGTGAGCTGCTTCTTTCTCGTATCACTATTTTTTTTAATTTTTCCCAGCCCCATCTACATGCTTAACTTCAAATTATATTCTGATTCTGCTTAACAAGTGTCTTCTCCAGAAAGTAAAGAAAGGCTAATAAGTTGCAAAAGAAATGGTGGAAGAATCATAGGTCTCCCTAGTAGAATGGACAACTCTGTCCTCTGCTGTGCTTCTCTACTGTTGTCTACCTTCTACTGTTGTGGCACCTCATTTTAGGACAAAACACTATTTAAAAAATATTGACAGAAGTTTATTTAGGATGAAATAATAATTATAGGAAAATCAGAATCATGACATGTCTTATTTCCTAAGAAAGCTGCTTCATGCCAGGAAAATATTTCCTCATTGTGCACCAAAGCTGAGTACACACTGCGCATAAATACCCTGACAATACAGCTTCCAGGCCCTCCCAGGTTATTATCAACAAATGAGCAAGTTCACATTAACAAAAATCAGGTAATAAAAGCTTACATAAAAGATGTTTTAACTCTGAGTATTCACTCTTGGTGTTAATTATATAATATTTTAATATTGCACACTCAGCACTTTGCTATTATTATGTCATATTGTGTCTTCAGATGACTAATCATAACTAGGCTTCTGTACTTCTGGTTGACCGTGCCAAGCTTTGTTGCTCCATATCCGATCCATATAGTTTTAATACTTCCTTGATTTTATTTGTTCACCTGTGAATCTATCTTCAACTGCTAAACTGTGAGCCCCTTATAGGAAGGAACAATGTCTAATAAGTCTTTGTAATTATGACACCTAGCACAAAGTCTACAAAAATACCTGAAGCATGATATGTGTTGAATAAATGACTGAATTCATCTGTAAATACAATTGAGCACTAAATATATGTCAGTCTCTATATTAGATGCTGGGAATGCAATAGTGAAAAAATAAACCTAGTTCCTTCCCTTATGAATCTTACACTCTGTTCAAAAAATATAAAGGCAAGGTTGCAAATTTGCACAATAGAATTTTACTACTGCTACTATTTGAGGAGCTTGTGTACTGTCCTAACAGCCTTATTATAATCCCTAAAAACACTTATGTTTTTAGTACTTTAATCTGGGTTTGGCTTTGTTTATTCCTTTTTTTTTTTTAATTTTTTGGCCAGTTTGTAAAAATATGTAGGCGATGTATGGAATAGTAAAGAAAAAAAGCAAAAATATCACTCCAAATCTCACAACCCAGAAAATAATTGTCATTAACAAGTTAACATAATTCCAAATTCCCTTTGAGCCTTTGTACAAATAGAAAACTATTTAAAAAGTGTATTTATGCTATACATGCTATTTTAATAGAAAAAACAAAAGTCACAACAGTTTGCACATTTCACAGAAGATGGAGTTTTCACTTTATTGTTTGTTTAGTTTAGTTGGTTTGGGTAAAATTTCTCCTCAATGCTAAATTAGAGAGTAATATAAAAAATATATAAACAACTATACTTTATTTTTTGTAGCATTTTAGATTTGCCTTTGTTTATGTTCTCAGTAGGAACACTCTTGACCCTTCATAAGCAGGACCACTGCTTATTGCTTTCTATAATGCACATGTCACTTTCACAAAAAGTGGTGTCATGATTGGCACCCTGAAGTTTTAAATCAATATCCAAAGTCATTACTTTAGCAGACTACCAGAATTACTAAGGGATGGCAAAGTTACAGATTTTGAGGTCCATTTCTTAAGAATCTGATTTTGTAGGTCTGGAATAAAACCTGCTTTGTGATGTGCTTTAAAGTCATCTGACACTCTCCTGTATCCCATTTCATCCTCTCCTCTCCTACCAGCTCCTTATTTTATGATATAGATTGTCCACTATGTCTAGAAACTTCTGCTTTAAGCCATTGATGATTGATTCTATAAGAACTCTCTTGAAAATAATTACTGTATCAATTCAAATTATATTGTGTAATACTCTATTTCAAGTCTAAACAACCTTTAATATGAATTCAAATTAACTTTACTCTCTATACATCTATCCATCATAGAATTCTCAGAATCATCTTTAAGACATTTTTTATATTCCAGTCTTTAAATTTAGTCATCAAGCCACTGGATTTGGCAAGCATCATAAATATCTAATTTTTCCTTTCATCTAATTTTCACAGCCCCTGCCCTAGGTAATTCTGAATCATGTCTCTCCAGAATTCTTCTAATTATCTCTTAACAGCTCTCTCTGCTCTACTCCTCTGGCCTCTCTAATTTAGTTTCTATACTTCCTCATGAGTGATTTAGCTGAAAATCACCACTTCCAAGCTTAAAAATATTAATTGGCTCCCCATTGTTTACAGCATTAAGTCTAAACTCTTTGATATGAAGTTTAAGGCCAATTTCAATCTAGCTGAGTCAATTTTTCTGTTTTGTCTCTAAATATTATATTTACCCTGTACTTTGTCCATTGTCGGCCACTAGCTGTTCTCTAAATTTATATGCATTCTCTTCATTCTTTGTTTTTTTTTATTTCCTCTGCCTAAATTCCCATCTTCTGTCTTACCTTTCCCCTCATCCATCAGGGGATATTTACAATGCTACTTCCACTTTTTTGCTCCAACGTGTTTCTTTTTTTTCAATTTTATTTTTAGTATAATCATGTAGAATTGGAGGGCATGAGTGAGTAGTCATAATTTAAGTGTTAAAGATGTACACAAAGCTATACTTACTATACTGATTGAATTTTGTAAAAATTCTGTGTATGCTCAGGAGCACACAAACACGTAATGTAGTGGACTGTGTGCGTCAATTTTGCTAAGCTGGAAACTGTATGATTCCAGTTAAGTGTTTGACAAAAAACACAAAGGAACTTAAGCAAATTTGGAAAGCAGAAGTGAAATAATAGCCATTCCTTTCTGAAATTCTTTTGGAGATCACATGCAATGATGGACAGGGATGGGCTGCTTGGCAGTCTCCAGATTGGTCTCCTTCTCCTCTGCTTTTTTGTTGAGCTCCTCCAACACCAGACATTTGCATGTAAACCCAGAGAGACAACAGCTATACAACACATGGCTTCCCAGAGCACTTCCCACAAGCTCCCACATTGTTGTCCTGCTTCAGTCGCTGATCATATTTTGCTTCTCATTTTATTGCTTGATGATCCCTTCTCTGAACCTATAACCTCTCGTATAGACCTTTAATTCCACTTCTTGCTCCCAGTTCCATCACACTCATATTTTCTCTGTTTCCATAACTGAGCTTGACCACACACTCTCACACACACACAGGGAGAGAGAGAGAGAGAGAGAGAGAGCGAGCAGGGGGAGAAAGAGTGCACAGTGGGTGAGGGCTGGGGAGGAAGTGGTAAAGAATATGTATAACAAAATATTAAATGTATATCTCTTAGAAAAAGCCAACAGACACATCAATTCAAAGGTAACTAGGTGACCTAGATTGACCTCCTCTTGTGATTCATGGAGTTTCTCCTTCCCATTAGGCAGCTTTTATTTTTCAATCTTCATTTGTTTAATTTTGATTATCTAAAGAATACCTCTACCACAGGACTTCCAATAAATCCACAGAATTGTAAGTTTAGCCTGCCTTCTGGCTATTTTGGGATCCTTCAGAGATGGCATGCACAGGTAGAAAAGGAGATGATCTCAGACTGAAGTGATTCATTATGATCATTAAAGACATATGACTGTTAATGTTCAATGAGAGGAGAGAAGAGAAGACGTGCGCTAGGGTGATTCTCCAAGTGCCTTCTTGTGTTACACTTTCTTGGGCCATCAAGACTGTGGAGTATTTGCACAGTTTTGAGTAAATCACTAGGAAAAACACTCCAACCGAGATGCTAGTTAATGGGAAGGGGCCAGATACATGGAAATGGATATGGTGGATAAAGCCATAAATATAACCTCAAGACCAATTGCAAAAATAACAACTTTAGTTGCTCCCTACTTTCATTTACTCACCCTGGCTCATTTTCCAGTTTTAGTATATCATATGTGTTGATGGTTGTTATCCCTACAATTTAACCAGCAAAGAAATTACAAAACTTTGAGATAGCATCATCAAATCAAAACAGAAATGAACATCTAGTCCAGATTTTCTGGATACAAATGAGTTGTACAAATGATCTGATTAGATTTTGGGTTTTGCCTCTTTGGAGATGGGATCGATGTGCTTCCAATTGCACATAAAGATAGGTAAGATTCATCGTGCAATAGTGGATTTTTTCCCCCTGAAGTCTAATCATGAGCATGAGGGTATACATTTATTTTGAGAAAGTAGAAAAATAAATTGCAGAGTATGCTTTCTATTCTTTCAGTGTCCCTTCATTTCAACTCCCATCTTGATTGGAAATTCATCGTCATGTGTATTTAGGGAAGCCAGTGAAGAAAGATCTTTCTTGTCCATAAACTGAGAGCTTGAACAGAGGCATACAAATTTATTTTTATCAAGAGGATGATTTTATCAATGACTTTTGAAACTTCAACTGAGCGATGAATGTGCTTAAAAAGTTAAACTTCACCACCTAGTGGCAGTGAACACATAATGCAACACGTAGAGGACAATGCACTGTAGAGTTTTACACCTGGAACCCATGTAATTCTCGTTAACATACGTCACTCCAGTAAGTCTAACAATAAAAAAAAAAGTAAAACAAAAAGTTTAAACTTGATTTACACTAGCCTGGTCAGAGTGGCCATACCCCAAGTCGGGTAACGATAATGTCCATAGCCCCTGTGGTGATGACACCAGGACCAAGGTCTTCTGGTAATAGCTGTGGCTTCTGTTTCCCAGTTACCGTGGTTTCCTGCCCCTATTTCAAGGCCTCAATATTCAGTCTTCCCGAACATTGTGTGAAGTATCCGCTACTTTCCAGTAAGTTATTTGTGTTTATGTTGCCCCTCAATCACTCACTGCTTCTTGCAACAAAGAACTTTGTACTACTTCTTACATATTGGTAATCCTTGTGTGCGCGTGTGTGTGGGGGTGTGTGCGCG